>JAIUCT010000018.1:3930751-3951301 GCA_021307375.1 Tetraneura akinire | reverse complement strand
TCTAGGCAGAAATTTTTTTTTGTTCTCAGCTAAAAATTAAAAACGCATATTATAGGGGGACCCCTGCGCAAATTTTTTTTCAAAAAAAAATACTTAGAATTTTTTATATACAAAATTTACCTGTACTTAAATGTAATATATAAAAATTTCAAATTTGTCTATCTCCTCCAATATATATTATATAGGTAGAATTTTTTTTTTGTTCTCAGCTAAAAATTAAAAACGCATTATATAGGGGGACCCCTGTGCAAATTTTTTTTCGAAATGAAACACTTAGAATTTTCAATATACGAATTTTACCTGTACTTTCAATGTAATATCTAAAAAATTAAAATTTTTCTTTCTCCTTAAAGATATACTTTCTATATAATATTATTTATTATTATTTGTAAAACATTAATAAATCAAGAAAATGTTAAATGTTAATGTTTGTAATAGCATTGATGAAATTACATATTTAATATTTTATATATGATATATACATTTTTATTTTATTATATATAATTATTTTATATAAAAACTATTATATTATGTTTATTTACTATCTTTTTAAGTTATTACTTATGTGAAATTTTTATATGTATTCCTATATATATAATTTGGTTATTAAAATATTTGGGCTGGAAAATTATGAAGGGCTGTTTAAAATAAATATTTCCTGGGCTGAAATTTAGTCCCAGTCGGCCCCTGAATATCATAATTCTTTAATTTATCAGCCTTTAACGTAAAGAGGAAGTGGAACGGGTTCAATCTATAGATTACTTTTTTAATATTACTATTAAAAATCACATTTTTAGCATGTTACTTCCCCAGTTACTTCACTATTAGAAATAAAAACTAATTTTATTTTATAATGGAAAGAATATGCTAGTTGTATTATTGATATGTGTTACCTTTATATAATTGATGTTCTCACACATTACTAAGTTAAATAGGTAATTAAAATTAAAAATTCATAAAAGGATTTATATAAACAACATAAAAATGTTAAATAATATAATAATTTAAAGTAAATATGATGATATATAGGCATGATAATACAAATTATTTAAACTTTTGTAAAAATGTATAAATAACTATAGATAAGTTCACAGGATGTGCCTGGCACAATTTTTTTCAGAGTATGATGTATTATATAAATATTACTTTATAATATTTTTTGTTAAGTAAACATATTTCAAATCATAATATAGAATCTTTTACATTCATAGTTGTACATTCAATCAAAAACTTGGGAGTGCTACAATTATTTACCAAAAGTTGACTTGTGAACTCCCCCACATCAACAACATAAAAGAAGTATATTTTTTATGGTTTATTAATTAATGATTTTAATGCTTTTAAAAAAAATTGAATTAATACATTTAGTACTTAAGTAGGTATCAATTTTGGATAAAAAAAAACACCAACATATAAGTACGTACCTACCTAGTGACATAAAATATTACATCATATATAATTGAAAATTATATATGATATATATTATATATTATATTATAAATAGTTTCATAATATTTAATAAGTCAAGTGCTATCCACATAAGTACTATTTCTGTATCCATTCAAATTAGTTGGGTGCTAGGAGGACTTTAGCAGACTCAAAGTTAGCATCCCAATAATTCAAATACCAATTATTGATTTAAAACATATTCAATTTTAATAATGTACCTACCAAAGTACCAACTCCGTTCAAATTGCAGTTTCTTGAGTCTAAGACAAATTAAAAATTGGTTGAGGTCAAACATGTTACAGAAACGGTTAGTTTACTGACTTGTCCATTTTAAACATGAAGATGGATGATACTATGTTAGTATGTTACAATTAAAATAAAAATAGAATAATAATTAAATAGGTAGGTACCTAAGTATAATAGGTACAAAAATAAGAAAAATAGTCTTAAAATAATAAATTATAATATTTTTATTTCAATAAATAATATTAAAATAAATTAATAAAATATGAAATATATTTATTAATCAATATCAAATGTATGTTATATTAGATTCTGAGCGAAGCGAAAAATTTATTGGTTTTACAATGAGTGATTTTTTTTTCTATCTAAAGACCCTTTTACTACCCGAAATAATTATCCGATTTTCACGAAACTTTGTTATTACGTGAACTCACGTAAAATTTGTTTAACTAATCTGTATACGTGGGGACACAATGTAACACGTTCTACGTAGTTTCGACGAAGTCAGTTCCACTGCAGCGATGTTTCCGAGAAAGAAAATTTCTGTTATATTTGTTTAAATAGAATAGACCAGTTTATATTGTTAAAATATAAAAAGTTTTAATTAGTATAGTTTTACAATTTATAAAATATAATATTTAAAAAATGTTAAGACAATGCCACTAGTGCACTATCTGAAATATATCCTAAAAAAAAATGACGTACTCGACCGTTGGCTCATATACTCATACTCATTACTCATACAGTATGCCGTATGCATAAGACCGACAACGGTATTTCGTCTTAGAATTAAAATAACATCTAATTTAAAATTATATTAACACTCGTACCTATATAAAGGAAAATGGACCAGTACTTTACTTAGAAAGAGGGAAAGGGAATTGTTTTTGTTACTAACTGTCCTCTACGGTTCGTCGTCTTCATGACCTTTGAATGAAATGATCGAAGTGTTGTTCTGGGTTAATGTTGTTATTGTCGGTCGAAAAGTCCGAGCGTGTTATTCTATACGGCCTAATCGAAATATTATGTAAAAAATAATAATAATTGGTCGACGAAATTGAAAAAAAGACGTAAACAAAGTACTAAAATGTTTTTAATCGATGGTTTTACCGATCGTATCTATCTGCGTGACTGGGCCCAATAAATTAATTTACGTAAACAAAATAATTTAAAAAAAAAAATAGAATGTATAATAAGAAAAATAATATCTAAGAGTACTGAGTAGTAAACTACACTATTACTTTTTGAAAAATAACGATTATTGTAATAATTTAATCTTTCATAATTATTTTTATAGAACTTCCAAAATTAAATTTTTAAATTTTTTATTTAGCTACTAAAATACATATTAATCATTGAATTCCAAAGCGATTTTTAGAATAATATTATTAGATAGGTACATCATACATATGACATATCTATCTACACTTGATTGTTGAATACCTAACCATCTATTAGAATATACTATGCCTAGCGTATTTAACATTTTTACATCAATACGTTTATATAAAACTTTCAGAATTTTAACTCGAAATTAAAAATTTTTTTTTTACCTTAAAAATAGTTGCACTGTAGTCTGTACGTAAATACTGTGTGTACTTAGTACATTGTCTTGGTTTCGCAAGTTCGAGTCCATGTTTCCATCAATAAATCGCGTTAAGTGACCAACGATTTCTTTATTAATGGGAAGTTCTGTCGACAACATTCGAACGGTTCAATGGTAAGCCGACAATATGAACGTACTAACTTACTTGGATGTTTGATTTTTTGCCTAATGCGAACAATTCTCGGAGTTTCATGTAGTCTTCCACTAATACACGACTCGGAAAAATGTGCAGAATAGGTACTGAATACTGATCACCAGGGTTCGGGACTTAAAGCACTTAAAATCATCAAAATAAGCGCTTATAAAAGCGCCTAAAAACTTCAAAATAAGCATTCAAATAAGCACTTCAAAACATTAAAATAAAAAGTAAGATGCTAAAATTTTACTGAAAGTAATAAAATTTATTACTAAATTTTAGTAATAAAAAAATTTTTTTTCTAAAACTGCAAATTTTGTAGATAAATATAAAAACTTTATAATATAATTTTTTTTTCATATTAAAATTACAAATTTAATAATTAAATAATAGGTAATCTACTATTATTGTGTTTCTTATTATATGTCAGGAATTAATACGAGTATTTATAGTTTGTTTATCTAAAATAAAACGTAATTAAATTATTACAGTGTTAGAATAATTTAATTACCCGTATCTACATAATGTGACTACAATAAGTACATAACGTTAAAAATAAAATAAGAAAATTAATAAATTAAGAGAATACTATTTGGGTACAATACATATTATATTGATGCACAATGGTAAAATTATTTTTAGTTTCAATTTTTTTTTATATTGCCAACAAACATTAAAAAAAACCCCCAAATTTTTAGTATCATGCGTTGTTAAGTTGGAAATATGCAATTAAAATAAGAAAAGAGCGTGAAAAAGCATTTTTCGAATAAATCATTGAAATAAGCAAAAAAAAGCACTTTCAAATTTCATATTTGTAATTGTTGCAACGTGACATAAATTTCCATAGCACTCTGCTAGATTTAATGTCAATCTAAAAAAATAAGCAAATGCTTTAAGTCCCGAACCCTGCTGATCACTCATAAACATAAACTGTGTCAGTCATTAACGGAAACACGTTTCAATTTTCTAAAAATTTCGACCCATGTTTCCTATGATTCTTTTATAAGAAACTTAGTTCTAATAATAATTCGCTCTTCTTTTTTCACATTGCACATTTTTTTGACCCATCGCCACTCCATTAAATTTATAAAGTTTTTATCTAGAAACTTACTTAAAAGACAATACAAAAGTGGATTACTCTAACAAGTTTTTTGCGATCACATTTTGAATTGGTTCTTCAGGTAGAATTTCACATGGGATTATATTGTGAATCGTGATCACTTAACCTCACCTTTGGTGCATAAAATGAACTCACTTTATTAACTTTAAGAAAAAAGTATTGTATTAAACCTAAGCTTCATTAATCCATGATATAATAATACATTACACATAGTGTAGCTGTATACCAATCAGTTTTGCATCAATATTGCATAAAAATAAAATATACTTAAATATTTTTTTTATAAAATTGATACATTTGATATATTGTATTTATTATTTATAACAAAATTACTTTCAATATCAAAAAATTAAAGAATGTTTAAATATAATTACATCAAATGTCACTTAAAAAAACTACTTCTAACATTACTACTTATATGATTGGCATTAATAAACAATAGTAATCCATTAATATTCATAATACAAATATTTCTAAAATTCAACCAATACAATAAATTTAAGAAAGATTGCATAAAAATGACCACATTAATGCAGTAACAGTATTATAAAAAAGCAAAATTATTTTTTAACCACAAAATATGTTATGCTAATGACTTGAGACTAGCTTTTATTTAATATTTTATTATGTATGAACATAGTAACTTACTATTATCACAAATCAGATTAACACGATGAAAAAATAATTAAAACATTTACAGATGGAGTACTATTTTTATTTGTATAAACAATAAATTAATTATTCATAATATATATTATATGATTTATACTTGATGTAGGTATATTTTAGATAAATAAATTAGCGACTTTAATAAATACTTAAATTAAATATAATTTAAAGCAATTTAAATAAATTTGTTACACAATATTTTAATTTTGTTTTTATTATTATTGTACATATTAGTATTATAATTATAAATATGCATATAAATACATTAACTTAGATATAAATAGAAACCTTAATTTAAAAAATGTAATGTGAAAAATAACTTAAAATTAAATTCTTAAGTAAATAGTAAATTTATATTATCTTGAAAAATAATAGAGTTGAACAATCCTGTAGACAAATGTAATAAATAGTAAGCACTAAACAGACATATTAAATAATAACAGGTACCTTATTGGAGCACATTAGTATATATCATTATTTACATTGTTTGTTACTCTAGAATAACTGTAATTTTAATTTAAAAATTCAATGAAAAATGAATGAATACCATAAGTTTACTGATTAATTTCAAAAAGATAACTAAAATGAGTAATTTAATCAATTTTAAATTATTGAAAAATGCTTTCTTGGTATAAAATAAAAAAAATCAGATATAGAATTGAGTAAATAAGAATCATTATATTTGTAAACGCTAAAAAGAAAAAAATTATTTTAATTATAATATATCGAATAAAATAAATAATAATTTAAAGTATAATATATAAATATATAACTTATCAATATTTATACTTTAAAATTAGTTTATTCCCCACGGTAAGTAAATGCAGCATCAACAACAAACACAATTCCGTTAATAATGGACAACCAAGCTTTAGTTATACCAGTATTCGTGTAACTTGTTTTTACTACAGTTCCACTGAAATAATTATATGACATTACTCCAGATGCAATGAAGAGAGCAGCTCCAATCAATACGTAGAACATATCCTGGAATATAATGATTATCATTAAGATACAATGAAAATTATTATGTAATACTACTAATTATTTCACATATGTTAGGTTACATTAAACACTAATTCTGAACTATTTATATATATATATTTTTTAATTTTCAGTTAAATTTAAAACTTCCCAGCCATTATTTACAAAATACATAAACTTTTCTGTTACATTTCATATAAAAAAAAAAAAAATATATATCAATTCCTTGTTTTTAGTTTTTAATAAAACCATATACCTACAATATAATAATTTGGAAGATATATATATATGTAATAAACAATATGCAGTAGTTAACATATATATATATATATATATATATCTTAACAATTTAATGTAATTTAGAATTTATAAAAACTTAAAATCGACAAATAATAATTATATTGTTCCTTTATAAACTTACCAATCGGGCACTTATCGGGGTTCCTGTAAAGAGTCCAATGAATATACCTGCCAAAATAATTACATAACCAACATATGTTCCAGTAGTGATCATAACCGATGAAACATCACCGCCTGGGAAACTGTTGTAATGCAGGACAAAAATGATTATGGTCAAAGCCTAAAAAACATACACAATTTATAAATATTACAAAATTCAAAATATATTTATTATTTAAATATTAAACAATAATTAATATAATAGGTATGGTATTTTTAACATTTAGTTTTTTTTTATATAATTATTTAACTAAGTAGGTATTTGTTGAAAAAAAATTTATGTGAATGTAAATAATATATTTATTGTGAAATAATTTATTGGATAATTTATAATTATACTAAACCCCTAATTAATCTTTATGTCTCCTACCTATATAATAATTTTTATATTGAAATACTTTAAATGGAATTAAATTAGAATTAATATAGTATAATTATATTATATGAATTAATATTACTTTCACAAATAACATTTAACAGGTGGTACAAAAATTATATAGTTATAGCTACTAAGTACTGCATTAGTTATAATTTCTAAATAAAAATTGAACATTTGTTATTTAACTAAAAACAGTTTAAAAAAATAAGATATTTACAAATTACAAATAATAACTTAATTATTTATGCAATAGAATATAATAGGTAATTAATTTCTGAGTGAAGCTAATTTTGTTCTTTTTTTTATGTAGGTATGTAATCAATTTTTCGAACCGAAATAATGCTAAGATTATCACGAATAGAAATAGCATAATATTTCCAATTGGAAAATGGATATAGTTAATACTTTATGTAGGTTATTTTTCAAATTTCTCAAAATTGAATTTATCTTGTGACCCGAGGGAAAAACTACCAAAAAATGACGAAGAAATGACATTTTTCACAAAAACTGAAATTCAACTAAATCAATTTCAATATTTTACGATAATAACTCAAACAATAATACAATAACAATATTGAACTTAGAGACTTTAACATTTTCTTGGGTGTTCACATAGGTACTATATATAGATAAATAATACATTTTGGAACGGTTACGTTAATTTTTCTATAAAATATAGAACTTTGAATATTTCCTAAAATTCACATTTTTATCTCTATTTTTATTAAAAACGGCAATTTTTGGTATTATGGTCTGAACATTTTACTAAAGTATATTCGCATATTGTATAACGTTTTATCAAAATATTAAAATACCTAATCGCAAGATAAATCATTGCATTTGAATAAACATTTCAAACAAACTTCTGTCATTTAGCGGATTATTTTTATTTTATGGGCATTTTTATTGAATTTAGAGACTTGAAAATTTTATTGAATATTCATATATTATATTATGTAAAAAATTTTGGAACTCCTACGTCGAAAACTAAATGTAAATGAGTATCTATTAGTTATATTATATATTTAATAAAAATGTAAACATTTTAATCAATATATACATACTCGTACATAGGTACGACTGAACTTCGTTCAGAATCGTTTTTCAAATGTAATGATTTATTATTCAAATTTTAATCAAAATTCAACATTATTCTATAAATATGTATCCCTTCCACAGCAGTATCAGCTCATCGTTTCTCTTTTCATTATACATATTTAAATGCTTTTTAATTTTTTAGTTTTTACTAATGAGAACTATTGTTATATAAATATTATTAACATTTATTCATTCTTACATTTTACTCAATTACACTTATCTTATTTATTAATATTAAAATACACAATATATAATTTAAAAAGTTTTTAAAATTCTAAATTCTTTAAAAGAACAAACTAATCAATTTTTTCAATAAAAAATCCTTTTAAAGTTAAAACATTTATATCTTCTATCAAAATTACTGTTGCCCCAGTCGCGTTATAAAATTATTCTGAAATAAGTTTCTAAAATTTTGAAAGTATAAAAATTCATCGGATGTAATAGGTGACATGTAAGCACAATGATCACAACTCTCAAATGTTCAACATGTTTACTGCCATAAATAGTCTATTATATACTCAATACTTATACAGTATTAATTACTGTGATCCAGATTAGGTGAGAATTCATGTCAAAACAAGACATTTTAAAAATGTTAGTAGAATAAATAATACATAATAGTGTCAAGGATCCATATGTAATTCAATTCGTACCACGCAGCTTTCACAACAAAAAAAATAAAATAAATACACGTCCGACACAATAATAATAATAATTCCAGAGGCTCATAAAGACAATGTGCCGAAACAATTTAGCTATTTCAGGGTCATTTCCATATTTGAACATTTGATTCGTGTAAACTTATTTTGCATTTAATATAGGTAACGAATGTCGTAATAATCATAACTATTTTGACTGTTTAAGACTAAGACTGATATAATATTAGACTTCAGATAAGACGCTATAGTCCAAGCATATACTTACATTTTAGCGAATGTTATTAATAAGTAGGTAGGTACCTAATATTATTTAATAAACTGCTGTCTGCTATCATGAGATGAATCATCATAATAGTTTATTGACCTTGAATAGAACAGAACAAACGATTATCTAGTAACTTAATTTATACCTTTTAGTTTTAGTATTAAACTAATATTAATAATAATAAAGTGTTACGGTAAATTGAAATATTTTAACTAAACCCTGTAATTTGCAATTTTAAATGATTATATCATAATAAGGTTTTCTGTAGGTGTCATGTTCAGTTTAAACAATACTAAAACTTTTAGATTCTCACGAAGCAAATCTATTCAAATTCAAATATCATATTTAATGTATATTAAAATATCTCCACCAATAATTTATTTCATAATTCTATAGATACTATTTTGTAATAAAACAAACTTAATTATTATAATTATTTATTATTACCTATTAATTACTCAATATGAAACGATTAATACAGACTACACAAAGTACCAATTTACTAGTACTTATATTAAAGAACACTTTAATTAGAAGAGTAATACCTATCCATTATTTTATTAAAAATAATTCAGTACGCACATTTAATTTATATAAATATTTTATTCATTACAAAAGTCAAGAGGACATTTATTTATCGTTTTCGTTCCTCTACAATTTTAATAAATAAAAACTTTTTCAATTCGTATATTTTAAAACAATTATAATTTGTACAAAATAAATTTGAAATTACATAATATACCCAAAGTTAATTTATAAATAGAAAAAGTTCTTTCTTAGAAATTGCGACAATTTATGTGATTAATGCTGTTATAAAATCTTTTGATTATGATATTTTTACCACCAAGCATATGGGATAAGAAAGTATATAGGACATGTGTTACCCATTTTCTATTATTAAATATATACTACACCGTGGGTAGATCCATCAATTACAGTTCAAGAAACGCATACGAGGGCAATATTTAAAAAAACAGAAAACATCAACATATTACAACTTTTGAATATGAAATATGATCATAATTCATCATAATATGAGTATAATAACGAATAAATGGACTGTTGAGATTATATAATTGATTTTTATTTGTAAAATAATTTGTTACTTAATTTATTTTTATAATTATTTGATATTATAGTTATAACATTTTCCACATATTATTCTATCTTGAGTATTAAAAATTTCATTTCATAAAACCAATTAATTATGAACAAACATCATAATATAGTAATAAACAATTGTAAATATTATGACTATTGCACAAAATGTATAAATATATACATAAAATATAATTAATAAGTTTGCATCAAGAATCAAAAATTATACTACCAATGAAATACTGAGAAAAATAAATTAAAATAGATGAATTTTCTTATTCCTATAATATAGCATAAAGTATAGACGATACAGTATGTCAGTAAACATTTCCTTTTAAAACTATTAATATTTTAATTACTATTGCAATGAACTACATATATTGAAAACATAAAAATAAACTTGAACTAAAAATATCTAATGACGTAATATATTCTAAAAAATTATATATTACCTATTATTGTATGAAAACAAAGTTTTTAATTTGCATGTATTTGTTGAAAACAATTAACAATAATTTATTAATTTTCAACATAAAATAAAATGTTTTAATATTTTTTATTATAATAAAATAATATAATAACATAGCAAATTAACAGACTAGACTTTATGCACCAAATAAAAATAAAAAAAAGTTGTGAAAATTCCTTCAATTTCTAAGTAATATTTTATTCATATTTTAGCGAGTATTTTAGCGTACTTTAGTGGTATACCGTATTATCATAATATAATATTTAATTCACCGAGACAAGAAAATTGATCAGTCTCCAATCCTTATAAGTTTTCATTTTATTCAGGATTTATAATTCATACTATATAAGCAGTGGCACCGGAGAAGGGGCAGAGAGGCTACTAACCCCCCCCCCCCCCATAATTTTTTCTAGGAGGCAAACTTGTATTTTTGCCCCCTTGAAAGATAAGACCACATTTTGAAACACATATTTTTGACCCCCACATAAAAAATAGTTCCTGCGCTTTTGCTATATAAGTACCTATTACTACTTTTACTATACCTAAACCGAATAACTACTCGTATATCTAAAAAGAAACTCAAGAAAGACGAATTGCTCTATAATTTAGAAAGTACCAGGTTGATGAAACTTTACAGGTTTAAAACGTTTTTAAATGGGGTACATACTACATATTTACGAACGTCAAACACCATAAAAAATTAATCATTATGCTATAAAAGATTACTATTTGCCGCAGACATGTTTCAATTATTATCAACAAAATAAAACATAGATAGGTACTTGAAAGTTGAAATGTTTTAAGAATAAAAAGGAACATAAATAATATTACAGTTTTAGACCATTGATCACCATTAGTCGTTTACAATACAATTGTGTTAATATATTATTATAATGCCACCGGTACTATAAATAGGTAATACTTTTGAAATGTAATAGTTAATAAATCTATAATGAACAATATTAATGGAATGCTTGCACGCTATTCAAATGTTAAAAAGCAACAGACCTACTATACGGTAAAAAATTATTATGAAAATAAAAAAATAATATTTAGGTATGATGTATTTTATCCATTTCAAAGGCATATACAATAAAATTCATATTCTAAGAATTTTTGAATATGTACTTACGACTTCCACAAATTTAATCATAGTAATTTTTGTGAGCGCCATCTTGTTTGTTTATAGGTTTTGTCTTGCTTTTTTTCTTTTGCTATTTATCTGTAATAAAAATAAAAATAATAATATTATGTTAGTTTAACAATAATAATAACACGATAGGTTTTGTATAATAAGGTCACGTCCGTGCGTGGCTGTATGGTATGCCTAAAATGGGAGTGGTACCCATGACCTTATACACCGATTAGATCATCATTGTAGATAATAATAAAAATGAAAAATACGAGGATTGTATAGGACAATAATTTAATACATTTCAAAAAAGTATTTAATTTTTAAATTATTATTAGGAGATCTCTCTTCCATTGCCAGTTGATGTAATATTTTACAATTTTCATTTTAATGATTGGTTTTAACCAAATAAACTACATAAGAAAGGAAATGGACAATTTAAGTTGACATTTTGGGTCATCCCATGTGAAGGATAACCAGGTGTGGCTGTCTATCTTAAGGATAGATTGTGATAAATCAAATTTACGATATAACATTTATTTATAAATAAAAACAAATAATTATGCCATCTTTTAGAGGTTATCATTAGCTGTAACAGAAACAGAAAAATACAAAATAGGCAAATAATCTACTTTATACCTAATATGATAATTCTTCATAATATATTGATTAACCAAAAATATTATCAAATTTCTCACAGATATTCTCAACTTCATTCGATTTTTAAAAAATATTTTCATTACAAAAAAATGAATGTAATAAATGTATGATCTATATCCTATGAGAACACAATATATAAAAACAAATTAAAAATTATTTCACTACAACTTGACAAATTATATTATATCTAAGTACCTACATAAAAAACGTAACTACTAAAATAACAAATATTTTAATAGGTACCTATCGAAATATAAAAGTAGGTATAGAAAAATATTTATATATTGTTATTTAATATTTAAATTATAAATAATGTAATAAATATTGCGTTTAAATAAATTTTTAAACTCAATGTCCAAAACCTAATAAATTTGTTTATAATGAAATTAAATCCTTTGGCCTATCGCCATAATTATGACAAATACAGAAACAATAAACCCAATATATATTATTATATCTATTTTTTAGTAGGTATATAAATCATTAAAATATATCTTATTATGCATATCTTATTATGCAAAGATATTATCCCAAACATTTAGGTTCGTTTTAATTACAATTACTTCAATAATTTCACATTCCACATGGAATTAAATTATGCAAATTTTATAAAATTATCTTCTAAATACAAGTAAAAGTATATAAAAATAACCTTCAACAAAATGAGTCACTATAATATGAAACATTATAATTACATAATATTGTTATCAATTTATCATTATTATAAGTTATAAAAAACACCAGTAAACAAATAACAATTGTCTATTTTACAAAATAAATTCAAGTGTACATCGTATGGACTTCGGAAATGATTAATCAGTTGCATAAAAATGTAATCAAATATATATTTTTAGAAATACGAGTACAACATAATATTATAATCATAATCATGTAATATAAATATTTAAAACTAATGCAAATTAAATACAGATATTAATATATTATACAATAATAGGTACAATTACAATAACACGCAAATAGGTACTTAGCCTCATATTTAGCTATTCAACAATATAGTTCGCATTAATAAATTTTAATTATGTTTTTAATTTAGCAAATAGGTCGTTGGATGAACCTTATTTTAATTGAAAATATGAAATAAATTAATAAACATTGAAATACTGAACAAAAATCGAAAATAATAAATAATATTAAAATCAAATAAACTTATAAAATTGGCAAAATGGCAATCATAGTATCAATTAAATGTTAATGTAGAAAATAAAATATAAAAATATGATTCCTTCTTCAAACTTGTAATAAAGAAAGTAAAATATATAAGCAAAATAAACGCTAATAAAAAAGTAAAAAATGAATCATCATAATGATAAAATTATAATACATTAAATTAATATTTTTCATTTAAACGCATGCGTAGATGTTAAAAACACACATTATCCGTGGCCATAATAAACATTTTCCAAACTTATAACCGGGTTAATAACATTAGTCGAACCAAACTTTAGTAGTGCCAACTTTTAAAATTGAATTAATAATGAGTGTCACGTTTAAAATGTTTACTATAAAAAAATAATAATAATATCATAAATCCCACGTAGACAAAGATATTTCCTTTTCTAAGAATAATATTATTAAAAACTTAGGAGTAGGTACTACTTAAAGTGCAATGTACATTACCATAGTGATATTTCGTAAACAATAATTTACCAATATGACAATATTACTTGAGTAAATTAAATTAAACTTCTTGGGAATAATTTTTAATTTTGTTTATCCATCATGTCCTAACGTATATTATAATAATTAACACGCGTACACAGATTATCATGTTTATTGTACGCCTATTATGAATTATGACCGTAAAATTACTAATTTTAAACATAAATTCCAACTAATATATTATGTATTTTTGACATAAATTTTATGTATATATAATTTTGATGTCATATTATTACGTTTTTAAATGTTTATGTGCTAGCGTGTTGCTAATAATAATAAACTCGTTCTCGTAGCTTTCCCCGAAGTCGTTAATGGTTAATCAAAAATCCAAATGAAAACTCAGAATTAATAACTAAAGAAAATACCAAGGAAAATACGATACATTTTTTTTTTATTATTATACGACCACGGACCAGTCAACCCATTATAATTTGCAAATTGCAACCCCTTAGTTAACGTCACTTAAACATTTATGACCTCCTACATACACACGACACACATAATATAATATGATATAATATATTATCTAAAAACTAAAAACTAATAATATATAATATTTATGAGTTATTATTTTATTACTATTACCTTCGGAGCAAATCGTACAAATTAAAAGTTAAAAAACTATAAAATAGCGACCATTTATAAAAACGAATAGGTAATAATTGGTCACTAATTTATACAACCGTTTCTAAAACAATCAATGACGAATAAAATAACAACGAGTGAATTTCGTGTTTTATAATAAAATAACGTGGGAAGTAACTAGTAAGTACTTACATATTATTATCATTGCATAGTAACTATGAACACATTTAAAAAATTTCGACAGCAGGCAAATAATAGGTATTTATCATTTTATCCCGGTTTACATTGTTTACAATATTTTAATATATACATAATTACGATTCATATAATCATAAGGTATCACATTTTCAACCGTATCTACATCAAACCATGGTTGCGTTATTAATAATAATAAATTGGGTCATTATAATAATTATTACCTATTCCGAGTACAAAATGAAAACTAGTGAAATCGAATAAATATTACGCACTATAATAATATGAAATATGAAGTGTATAATGTTATATTTAATAAAAAATAAATGAAGTATTAAACGTAAATACGTCCGACGTGGAAAACAAATTTTATTAAAAATAAAAATAATCGAATGAAAACTACTCACCAGATGCTAGCAGCAGGAACGTCAGCGGTAGAATGGTCGAAGCGACGGCGGTGAGTAAAACTTTTATTATTATTATTGTTGTTGTTGTTGTTGTTGTTATTGTGGTACGTGCGTGTGCGGGTACGACGGTGTGGCGGGTCGTTGAAACGCGAACGGCACGACCGCGTGCAACGATGATGACCGACACAACGATGGATGTGGTGGGGGAGAAATCAAATGAAAAGCATGTCGCCTAATAATATTGAAAAACAATCTCTGTGTACGGTGCCTCCAATGTGATGGTATATTATATTTATAATATTCTATGTTGTATAATATAATCTAATCTATACACTATACGTTATAATATGTATAAATATATTATATTTATTTCGCATTGAAATTGAATAATGAATAATAAATAACATTAATTTACTACCTATATAATAAATAAATCATTTTAATAAAAAATTCGTGGACAAACAATTAACAACGTTGGTGATTACTGATTAGTTTATTGCTTATTGCGTTTTGTCGTATAACTTACGGTTTTTTTTTTTATCAGATACTCATAATATAAACAGTTTTTTAAAAATATATATATATTATATACTTGTACTAAAGAATTTTTTTTAAATTCGTTCTATTCTCAAGCCGCCTGTACGTTTGATGACTAACTCCGATTTAATGATGGTGTTTATCGTCATAACGATGATGTCATCGATATGGACATTCGTATATGAGCTGATAAATTTAAAAACATAATAATATGTAATATCGTATTATGTACGCGCGAAAGATACAATCGCGATGACGCTATTATTCCCAAATAAGAATCTTAGTTCTTAGATGTTAATTTTGCAAATATTCGCACAGAAGACCAAGGACGGTGAGTAGGTATCTACGTTTGTTACTCTCAAGATATTCCTAAACATTATACTTAGATCATGGTCCTGGTATAAAAACAAAAAAAAATTATTATGAAAATTATTATTCCCCGCGTGAAATAATTATTAACTTCATTACCTACGGCGTGTATGCGTGCGCATTTTTACACATTTTGTCTAAACAAATAATATTGAATTGGTACCTAATGTGCTAATATAAATAATACACGTATGCGTTTTACGTTTTAAATCAAAATTTTCAAACGTTTTTAGTGCATTTAAAAATACATATTACAATATTATTAGGAACGTCATTTAAGAGTTAAATTAAAATTATTTTTGTCTTTCCATGGTTAATATATGAACAATAATTGGTTTGTATCGTTATAAATAAAATAATATTGTATTTTAATATTTTGATCAATCTTTACTTAAATCATAATTCTTACACAAGAATTAAAATAAATTTTACCAAGTTGTGATAAAATTGGCCTATATTAAATGTTTGCTTCCCCAATGAAACAACATCATTCCTAACAAAAATTATTATTCGTTCGTTTTAATACAAAACTTTAAATAATAATAATATTATAAAATAAGTTATAAGTTATAATTATAGTACAATTTTATGGGAAACCTTTAAGTACGTATAGATTTTGACCGTTTTAAACATTTAATAAAAATTAAATTAAAATTAAACGTATATATAGGAATATTTACAAACTTGCAGTTAAATTAAAATTTCAACTTTCAGTATTCAGTATTCACATAAAACTTTGGAATGTAAACATCATTATTTTTATTGTTATCAAATTTAAAGATGAAATATTTTTAACATCATTTCACGAAGTTTTTACAAAAACCTATACCTTCCAACGATAATATTAAAATATTACACTTTATACTGTGGTTTAATTTTTTTAACATTTTAAATAGATTATCGCATTACTTTATTAAGTATCGATAATCAGTCTATAAATAAACTATTTCTATTTTCTAATGATAAATATTCTTTTTGAAAGACAAACATTTTTTATGAGTTTTTTACTACTACTGTTTCACATTACGATATGTGCATAAATGCAATAATTATAATCGTGTGGGCATGAACTCTTTAGCCTTCCCCCTTCCACTCCTAAAACTCAAACTATATTTGTGCAATTGTTCGTGATTAAATAGTTTGCAGATAGAGTTTAAATGGCTTTTTTATTTTTCATGTTAAAATAATTTGATTCCAATTTAAATTATTTGTCATTCATACTAAACTTATAAAGAAACCGAAATTTAAAATATGTTTGAAAAATTTATAATCATATTAGTATAATAGATGTTGTGAATAACTATCAGGGCCGCTCTTAGGGAGGGGCTTGCGGGGCCCATGCCCCGGGCCTCGCGCTAAAAACAAATCACATGTACATGAACATTTTTTTTTTATTTATTAAATTGTAGGAAATATTATATTATATTTTATTATAAAATACTTTAAAGTTTAAAATAAAGTATTTATATATATATTTTATTATTTTTTATATTATTTGTTTTATTTTAAATATTCTATATATGTATAATTGAATTTTAAGGATACTTAATTCAAATAATTATTTAATTTTTTTATATATTGTAATATTATACGTTACACAACTATGTACCTATTTATAACTTTTTGAAATACATTTTGAACCATATAATATTTTAAACTAAATAAAATAGTTTATTTGATTCAATTCTTTGTTAGGTATACTATAGAGTAAATAAATGTAATTTTAACATTAGTTATAGATAAAGATAGAGGGGGCCTCGAAATAATATTATGCCCGGGCCTCGCAAATCCTAAGAGCGGCCCTGATAACTATAATAAATACCTACAGGGTTACAGCAAATGCGTCTCAATTATTAAGTATTACTATTTAGGTACTGTACCCAGTGGCGTATTTGGTGTTTAGGGGGCCAAGGAGGGCAATTGCCCCGTGCAGCAAATTTAACTGGGAGTTTTTTTTATATATATAAGCAGATTTAGAATGATTTAAGCAGTCGTAGAATTTGTTCACTATTAGATTCTAAGCAAAGCGAAGAATGTACTGGTTTATAATGTGTCTTTTTTTTCTTTTTTTTTTGGTTTTATGTCTGAAAATGACCTTAGTGAACAAATTCTACAAGTGCTTAAATCATTCTAAATCTGTTTATATATAAAAAAAACTCTCAGTGAAATTTGCTGCCCCCAAAAAAAGTACTGCTCTAGGCAATTGCTCTCCTTGCCCCCCTAAATACGCCACTGCATGATGACTTTCATGCTATGGAATTTGACGCATCTGCATGTATCTATTAAGAACGCTTGTTTGGAAACAAATATAAATTGACGTGTTTAAATATAAGCATTCACAAGACGAAAAATCGTCCGTCCTAATTGCAATATATTGCCATATTGGATCAGTTTCATTTTATGTAATCGAACACATATAGGTAGGTACATTGGATTAATGGTATAGTAGGTATCTAACCAATTATTTAAATCATTAGCTTAATTTAATATTTATTTTTGAACATATATTTAAATTTAAATATCGCATAATATTTTATTATTTCTAATATTAAACAGCATTTATTCATTGTCCTCTACACAAGTCATAAGACAAATATACCATTATAAGACATAGTAAAACAATGTAATATAATAATTGTAATCTAATAAAATTAAAAATATTCCGATTCAACATTTCATATTAAGTACCTACTTATAAGTAGAGAGAGATACTCTTGTTCATAGACATAGTCATAATAGTCTCATAGTGATGACATACATGAATGTGGTTATGACTTATGAGTATGACACATAATAA
Organism: Tetraneura akinire; assembly: GCA_021307375.1. Classification (NCBI taxonomy): domain Eukaryota; kingdom Metazoa; phylum Arthropoda; class Insecta; order Hemiptera; family Aphididae; genus Tetraneura; species Tetraneura akinire. Next base: position 3,932,305 of record JAIUCT010000018.1, on the reverse strand, counting down.
TAAATCGATTTATTTTTATCATATCTAAAATTCTAAAATAAAAATATTGAAATCGAATTCTTCAAAATTTTAGTTTTCGTGAAAAATGCCATTTTTTAGTCATTTTTTGGTAATTTTTTCTATAGGGTCAATTTTGAGAAATTCGAAAAAAATGAAAATAAGGCCCTGAAAATAGTGAAATACCAATGTAAAACTAACACATTCTACGCTTCGCTAATAATTAATAAATGACTACTACACGTTCTAAGTATATAAAGAAACTATCAAAATATAAAACTAAGTACCTATATCTATTATTATTATTTTGAGGTCTATGAAGTGAAAATTACTCGCAACTTAAATAGTTCAATCGATAACGAATAACGACCAGTGGGCAATAGATATAAAAAATGACAATATTATGATTAGTGATGAATGATGATTTCACGTTTACTAAAAATAAGTTATAATATGATATAATAATATGAAATGGATAATGGTATATACCTAATTGTATATTATATTAAATTTTATTTTACCTATATTATAAATTATAATGAAATAGTTATCATTGTCTATTTATGGAAATGTAACAGTACACAATGAAGTAGTATGAAAATGACTCAATGCATAAGTATTTTTTATCCTTATATTAAGTTATAAATTATTGCAATATTTTATAACTTCCGTAATTATATAATAATTAATATAACTCGTGTATTAATATATTATGCAAAAATGTAAATTTTTTTTATGTATAATATAATAATAACTAATAAGTAATAAGTATACATGGTAGGTGGTAGGTACATTAGGTAAATATTTCCAATTATAATTTACTGAATAGTCAATGATACCCCTTTAGTAGATAAATAATGCATAATATGTAATATAGCTTACCTATTTAAAAAATTCGTATAATAAATGAGAAGATAACTATAGTAAAATTACGCAATAAGTGCTGACGTGTACTGTATTGTACCCATTGTTAAAATAAAAATTCAATATTTGAAATTTAAAATTTTTTTTGAATACCTATCTACCTAATATACATTTTTAATTTTAATACAAAATACCTAGTAAAAAATCAGATTCAATGCCTAATCTAAACGGTGTCAAACTCACGTGGTAGAGGGCAATCGCCCACCATTAATTTGGTAGGTGGGTAGTATAAGGTGAGCATTAGCCTACATATAAATATCGCCATATAGAAGTAGTATAAATACATATAATATGTACTTATCTATTATATGTAACCTATATGATTATGATATATTAATAATTTATTTTTATATAATTATATAAATATATACAGGAATATATAATATTATATAATTAAAGATTAGAAATAAATGGCAATAATAACGTTTCAAACTCAAAATTGATTATACCTACTTCAATAAATTTACATTACAATTTAGTCCATTTTTTTTAAATAGTTTACTAAAATAATATTAATTTTAATTTATTGGGTTATAGACTTGTAGCCTTATACGCGTTTCATTGTAAAGTGCAATACGAATAGGTATGTGGTTTGTAGTTTCAACTCACAATATATAAATATATAATAATAAT
>JAIUCT010000018.1:3888169-3930741 GCA_021307375.1 Tetraneura akinire | reverse complement strand
ATTTAATACGACATACATGTTCAATTCGAAAAGTGAATTTCCCCACAGGTACTTAGGTATTTAAATACCTAGGTACTAGGTATACTTAGTTGTTTTCTTTACAAAAATATTTGCACAAATAATATCAAATGGACTGACTAGATAAAAATCATAACAATATTTGGTCTTATTTATTAATATAAAATTATATGATTTTGGATCAGACTATAATAATATTAAATTGTCGTACCAATTTATTCAGTCAAGAAGATATTGTAATTTATTTTTGAAACACTAATTAATAATTACATACTTACCTATAAATTTATAAACGCTGATAGCGACGACGACAATCATTTTAAGTGCAAGGAAGAACTGAGATAAGGAAGAGTAGGTACCTAGCTGAAATAAAATTGTTATAAAAACATAAAAGTATAATAAAACAAATTGAAATCTACTCAGATTTGCATTTGGTTTCAGTGTTTAAAATATTTTGATAAATAAAGTAGGTATGTTTGAACAACTTAGTAACGTAGTAGGTAATTACTAAAGGAGTATGCAATAATACTAGTCACAAGCTGTACAATGATGTGAACAAACATTTTCTAAATTAAACGTAGTGAAGTACAAATGAACTAATGAAGTACCTTCTATGGTTCAAGACTGATTAAATATCTCAATTTTTTTTAATTATAGAATAAGAAATGATTATAAATTTAAATCTTGAAGGTTGAAGAAATCATTGATGATTTCAAAAACTTTACCCAATGAAAAATGGTGTTATGATTAATTATAATTTTGTATTAAATTCATTTTGTATATATTTATATGACTATGTTTTTGTATATTTGTACGAATGTACGAGGAGTGATGTAGTGGAGGGTATACGGCGTATACCCACTTATTGACGGTGTAAAGGTAAACGGTATACTCACTTCTTTATGGGGTTTACGGTTTACCCGCTTCTTGGTTTTTATAAAAAAAATTTCAAATGTTGGTAAACTATCTTGGTTATCGTATTGGTTACTGTAATCTTTGTTATCCATGGTATAAAAGAATACCGAAATTATAAAAAAAAACCGCATGTATTAAATAAAAATAATACAGCATTCTTTTCGAGAGGGAGCAAAATGTTTCAATCATTAATAATTAATAGTTTTTATTTAAATTACATTCTGAGCGAAGCGAAGAATTTATTGGTTTTACAATGATGTGTGATTTTTTTTTTATTCTGTAGACACTATTACTACCCAATATAATACTCCGATTTTCACAAATAGCATATGTTTCCTGTTGGAAAGTGGATGTAGTTCGTATTTTATTTAGGTAATATTCGAATTTCTCAAAATTTTCCATATGCGACAGAAAAAACGTTGAAAAAACATCATTTTTCACGAAAACTAAATTTTCGACCAATTTGATTTCGATATTTCACGATAACTAAGGCAATTTTGTAGTTGCAGACTTCAAAATTTTATTGGGTGTTCACACAGGTACTATATATATGTGGTATCATTTTGGAACCGTTACGTTGATTTTTCTACAAAATATTGGACTTTGAAATTTTTCGTAAAATTCTCGTTTTTATGTATATATTGTTTGATAAAATGGGCAATTTTGGATTTTAAGGTCTGAAAATTTTACTGAAGTATACTTACATACTACTTAACATCATATCAAAATGTTAGAAATATCTCAAGTCTAAATTTTTTTTATAGCTGTTTAAGTTGAAATTTTTAGTTCAAACAAAAATCTTAAAATCTATGAGTAGGTATACGAATATTTCTTCTTATTATTTCTCAATACTTTCACAATAAAAATTAATAGAAAATTCAAAAAATTTGGATAATTTTTGAAAATTTTATTGAAGCATAATGATTTAAGTAATAAGTATTAACGTATTTCCAAAATATTAGGAAATTCTTAACACTTAATTTTTTTGTTATTGGTGTTTAATGTTGAAACTCCAGTAAAATCAATATTATTTAAAGTATTTATATGGATTTTTCTTATTTTATTACATTATTTTACAATGAAATTGACAAAAAATTTTAAAATTTTATTGAAGCTTAAATACATTTTAATCATGTAACTTTATACGTGTGATAAAATTTTTGTGTTTTAAATATTTAATAAAAAATGTCAACATTTTAATTTTTAATCAATACCTACATTATCTGAATAAAGTTCGCTAAGAATCGTTTTTTCGAATATGATGGTTTATCATTGTATTTAAATTCTAATTAAAATTAAACATTATGATTTTCACACCTGTATCACTGTGGGAGGAGTATCAGATCAGCTCTTCTTTTTTATCATGGATTTTTTTTTTTATAGATTATAATTATTTAATGTACCTAAGGTTTTAAGGTCATTGTTTAACAAGGGGGGCACGAAGCCCCCCCATTAGCCCATCAATTTTTTTAAGCATATACTCACTAATAAATTTACGACTACATCCCTGCTCGTGAGCAACAAAATTTTAGCGCCCCTCACTTTGGTTATAATTAAATTTAGGACTACTTGGTAAGTAATACTACAAATACTAATTATAGGAATTTGTAATATCTAATTTAGTATTTAGATAAATAAAATTAAAACCAACAATTGCAGTGACTGGTAAATATTACTCTTACTAAGGTATTAATATACTCGTATTATAATAGGTAAAAAAATAACAAAATATAGGTAATATTTAGTATATTACAATTAGTAAATATAAAATAAACATAAAATATATAACATACTATTAAATACATTATATATAGCTTCCATAAAAATTTTGGTGCCCCTTAACATATTCCACCCATTAAAGACGGCCATGTTAATAAACAATAACTTTTGATCTATTGCATATTTTTAAATTTAAATTTTTTTAATCTAATCTATTTATTTATATTCAAGTAACAATTTTCATTATATATTTTTTTTTAGTACTTAAAACCAAATTGAAAATTTAAATTTAATTTTATTATGTAAAATTTTAAGCTAACCAATTCATTCAGTTTTGATATTTTTAAAATTTAATTGAAATAAAAATTATGATACAGATCTTGGCTATATGAAAAAATTAAAACAAATCAACTTTTAGTCAATTAAATAATAATTTAATAAAATAATTTAATAGAATCTTATGTTCAATGGTAATACTATTTTTAACTAATTAGGAATTATTTTATTAGCTATCATTTAGCAATTTAATTGATAATTTGTAAACAAATTATCATATTATGGTTAATACTTTAACGAAAGTAAAATAAAACATATATTTTATTTGAATTTCAAAAATTCTTAATTAAGAATACGTTTAGATTTTAATCTTTCAATTATTGAAATTTAAAAAAAATATATGACTTGTTTATATATATATAATGTATACTCGATTCAAAATGAGATTGTACTTCTTTCGCGCATTGCGCCGACCGTTGGGCGTGGAGTAATTACGGCAGTTCGTGAACATGAAGTATTCATAGTTGTCACCGGAAACGTCGTGAGAGTTAATTTCTCTATATAGTATATAGTCATATATACGTAGCGCTGCGTTCCATGATGACTAGTAACAAGTGTTCGAATGAAGCGAGAGAATAAATAGGTGGAGTCTGACCGCCGCCGTTCAAAACGCGTACGCTGAAAAGTACAATCTCATTTTGAATTGAGTATAGATGACAAATTTTGAATTTTAAAAATATGCAATAAATCAAGTTATGGAGATAAACACGGCTCACTTTATAGTTTATATACACCATTAGAATTAAGTTTTTAAATTAAAAGTAAAACACTAAATATCATTTTAAGTATATAAAAAATAATATTTTAATCAAACATCCAAATTATATTTACCATAATATATTCTTATTGTACTAAATTTAATATACAAATAGTGAGTCACTCATAATATTATAATCACAATTATTTAAGGTTTTTATTATTCTACTAACTAATTGATTTTATTAAACAATAATTATCATTAAGGAGTTTACTTTAAACAATTCATTCTATTAATCAATGATCACATAAAGAAATAAACAATTCAAATGTTTTATATAAAAAAAATTATACACAAATTATTTTAAACCATACGTATTTATTTATTATTTAACATAATTCTAAACTAAATTTTATTCTATAATTTTCTAATTTCATTTACAGTTGGCAAACAAAATTATATATATAATAAATAAATTATGGAAAGAAAAAAAATATAATCGGAAATTAAGGTATATATTTCTTAAAATTATATATATATATATTAATTATAATTAAAAATTTATTATAGGTAGTCAATACCATTCATTGTTGGATAACAAAAATAACCTAACGAGTTTATTGTACTTAATTGGTTTGTTGTCCTTCATTATTATCATATCGAATTTGACCATTATTTAAAGTTGTAATACCCAAACCATACAAATGACCACAATATTTCTTACTATCTATCATTCCTTCAAAATACATATCCCTAATTTTAAAAAAAGCCATGCCTGTTAATAGTGAATCACTACCAGCCTGATGTTGTGGACCGATTCGCTTTAATTCCAATTGATCTGCTACTTCTTGTAAGCCTCCCTTCAAATTCTTACAGCTCTTCATTAAATATTTAATGTCATATACACAAGGAAAATATAAAGAAAACATGTCAAAAAAATTAGATTCTTCTTGTGGCAATTTTTCATCTGTTAACACTTTAACTAAATAACCAAAATCAAAACTACTATGAAATGTCATCCATTTAATATTGTCCATTAACACTAAACCAGATGTAATTATGCATTCAGCGAAAACTAATGGTTCAATCCCATTCTCTTCATGTTTTTTAAATTGTATTCTGAAAATAAAACATCTGTTTAATGTTATATATAATATTTAATATTTATTAAAATTAAACTATTACCTGGAATTTGTCAATAATTCTATACTATCCTGGGCATACATATCTTCTGATAAATTGAATTTAAAATTAAATTGCCATGTTGTGTATGGACCCGTGGGAGTTTTACCATCTTCATCAAAAAATGAAAGCCCCAATTGAATGATCCTTAATAAATCAACATTACACCGCAGTAATTGATATAGATAGTCTGCAGTAGTTTTAAAATCACCAATAGGTCTAGCTACAACACCGGGAAATTCTGTATCCATGGCCACATAACAATATTTTGGCAATAATTTTCGTATTGATGTAAATTCTTCTTCTAAATTATGAGCCCACACATCTTTAATACCACAATCAGGTCCAACTCCAGTTTGAACTTCTGGTTCCTTTTCTTTAACTTCTTTTGCAGGAGGTGTTTGACTATTACCAGGCATATTTTTTGAATCTTCACCTAACCTTTGCAATACGTAAGACAGCCACTTGGGATTTTTTTCGTTAGTATCTATTAATAGGTTATCATTGTTTTCAAATTTTGTAGACGAATCAACAAATAATGTTCTTCGCACTGTATTACGTGCATCTGGACTCAACTCAGTTTGTTGTTCTCCTCTACTTTTTCCCCAGGTTGTATTTAATTGACGTAAATTTTCAGATGCACCATCTACAGCTACACTTTTCATTGGGAATGTTTAACAACTGTTCAATGACAAAACTAGAGACAATAAAGTCCTACAACCACAGGAGTACTTGTAGCTCAACCTAAAAATTATAGATATAATATAATTCATTATTTTAAAAGTATACATTTAAATATAGTCTCATTATTACATTATTTTATAATTTTATACATACCTTAAAATATAGAAAAAAAAATTATGTTATGCCTATACATATATATATCTAAAATGTTTATACAATTTGATAAATTAATAGCTTTTTTTTTTCATTTTATTTGATAAATTATTTAGGTTTTAACTAAATGTATAATTTAAAAATAATCACACTTTTTGGATTCTCTTTTTAACCCTTTCAGGCCCAGAATTTTTTTTTTTTTTTCAATTTTTTATATTTTTTTTTTATGTTTATATAGTTATAAATAACTTACTTATGAAGTTTTAGAGCAAAATAATAATTTTTGACCGAGTAGTATTCATTAAGTCATCTACCTATACGAGTAGGTCAGGCTAGAAAGGAGTAAAAAAATAAATAGTTTTTCTACTTCTACAAGTAGATCGGGTAGTTATAGAGTAGAAAAATAACCAATGTTAATATTTCAAATAATCAAACTTATTTATTTCAAACAAAATAACAAAATTTAAGTCATATCGAATAAACATAAAATTAAAATTAAATAACAAGAAAATGAAAAATGTAATATTATCACGTATGCCGGTGATTATAATTAATGTAAATAAATAATAATACACCGTTGTTGCCACTTTGCCAGACTCGTAGAAGTAGGTGATAAGACTCATTTTATTTGGCGGTAAAATGAATGATAAAATAATGATAAGTTAATAATGATGGTTAGAATAACTAAATAAACATGTTGACTCGTGTAAAAAAAATCCCAGATTTTTGGTATCATCAATATAATATTTATCACGAAAAAACTATATCGCCAAAAATTGTATCATTCAATTTTTTGAAAAAAAGTGTAAATAATTCAAAAATGCTCTAGACTTATTAAAAATTAATATTTTATAATGAAATAACATATATTAAGAATTTATTTTACATATCACTAAAGAAAATACATGAAAATTGTATTAAATACAATAATCTAAAAATTGCCTACTCGTATGAGTAGTACAGGACCGAAAGGGTTAATACAAATATAAATTCTTTAATTTAAAAAACGAAGCAAATTGTTATTTATAATTTAATTAAATACTAACATTTTAATAAGTAATAGGTTTAAATATTATTTTTGTTTGAATATACCTATTTATTGCACTTATAGTATTTTATTATTTGACAATATTTAGTATGTAATATTGTATTAAATTTAATAATATTTAAATACTAATTAGTAATTAAGTTTTACACAACTAAGTATTAAAAAGCAAGGGAAGGTATACTGGTGTGGAAAAGATACAGGTTTAAAGAAGAAAGTGTTCAATTATGATTACAATTTGAATGCAATTATAAATCATTACATTAGAAAACGATTCTAAGCGAAGTTCATTAATTTATATATGTACCGATTAAATTTTTTACATTTATCAGTCTCTATGTTCAATATAAATAATTTTAATAAAATAATAACTTTAAACACCTATATAAAAAATTGAGACTAGGGATTTGTCAAATATTTTTATATCAAATTAAGTAATAAAAAAAAAAAAAAAAAGACACACATCATTGTAAAACTAAAACTAATACATTCTTCACTTCGCTCAGAATCCAAAATAAATATTTTAATTGATATAATTTAATAACAAATTTAAATGAATGATTAATCATTAATACAATAGAAGTATCTTCTATTTTTGAATCCATGAAAAAAGTAATGAATATCAGTAATTTACTCGTAGTTAAATTTAATAACTATCAATATATTAATTCATAATTTTTATACGTCACGACTTAATATCAAATAGTAGAGGAAAAAAGAGTGTTATTATCCATCATGAAATCAAGAAGTAGAAAACTTATAGGACACTTAATGAGACATAACCCTTTCATAAACAACATAATAATGGAAGGAAAAATCAATGGACACAAAGGAAGAGGAAGACATTCATAGGAGAAATGATTGGAATGGCTGGATGAAACGGGTATTCACATATGAAAACTCTGGTATTGGAGAGAGAAGAGTGGAGATCTATTTTTAAACTATGACAAGGCTAAGCCTTTAAAAAAGAAAAAGTTGACTTAATAAATAAATATTTAATGTAATGAAATGATAATAAAATTTAGTTATTGCATAAAGTAAAGTATAATTACAATATAATAAAATGAAAATGAGCTTATGTTATAACAAGGGTAAAATTTTACACTAAAGTTGTTCTTCAATTTCAAATTTTACTTTAATTTTAATGAACTTAATATAATTTCATAAAAATAACATTTATTACATATATAAGGTAAAAGTATAGTATATATGTAGAAAGTTAATTTTTAATATTCCTATTTCACAATTTTAAATATTAAATAGTTATTTATTATTTTTAAATTCAAATAAAAATATAACATATGTATATTATCTTAATTAATAAAGTAATAATTATTAGTATATATTTATTGTTACCAAAGTAGGTACCAATTAAAAGTATTTGATCATAATTTATAATAAATTACATAACAATAAATAGTAGAATCATAAAGTTATTTAAAAATATATTTACATTGTAATTTTATGTTATTAAAATAGACTGAAAAGTATCTTAATTTTTCTTTTGATTTTAATCTTTTTAGATTCTGAGCGAAGCGAAGAATGTGTTGGTTTTACAATGCTGTGTGATTTTTTTTTTTTTTTTTTTTTATTCTGAAGACACTTTTACTACCCCAAATAATACTCCTATTTGCACGAATAGGCAATGTTTCCGGTAGCAAAGTGGATCTAGTTGGTACTTTATTTAGGTCATTTTTCGAATTTCTCAAAATTGACCCTAAGCGGTAGAAAAAACGACGAAAAACGGCATTTTTCACGAAAACTGAAATTTCGACGAATGCGATTTCAATATTTCACGATAACTCAGGCAATTTTGAAGATAGAAACTTTTTTTGGGTGTTCACATAGCGATTATATATATGTGATAAAATTTTAGTTACATTAATTTTTCTACAAAATATAGGACGTTGAATATTTCGTAAAATATTCTCGTTTTTATGTATTTAATGTTTGAGAAAATTGGCAATTTATGATATTAAGGTCTGAAAATTTTACTCAAGTATGTATACATATTACTTAACACCATATCAAAATATTAGAAAAATCTCTATTCACAATTTTTTTTTTTATAGCCGTTTTAAGTTGAAATTTCAGTAAAATTAATATTAAAATTATTTATATAGATCTTTCTTATTATATTACAATATTTTACAATAATGTTTAATAAAATTGACAAATATTTTTTAAAAATTTTGTAAATTTAATTATATAAAAATTATATAGTGTTCATTTATGTACTATATGTGTGATAAAATTTTGCGTTTTAAATATTTAATAAAAAAATGTCAATATTTTAAAAAATACCTACATTATAATCTGACTGAACTTCGCTCAGAATTGTTTTTCGAATGCAATGGTTTATCATTGCATTCAAATTCTAATTAAAATAAATGCTATGATTTGCACATTTGTATCCTATACGGCAGGAGTATCAGCTCTTCTTTTTTAAATTAATTGTTATAAATTATAATTTTATATTAAACTAATAATATAAATACCTACAATATATTTCGTATTTGTGTAGTATACTACCGACTAGAACACTGTACATATTTAGGTATAGTATGCTCCCCTAGTACCTACCACAGAATACTGTAAAATTAATCACAATTTTGTGATCCTAAAACGTATTTAATGTAAGCTTTCTGCTAATAATCATCATTGCCAAGTATTTTAAAACTATAGGTCATATTATGTTGTTTTTAATCAGCTCAAAAAATTCCCAACAAATTCTCATGTACTGTATTACTGAAATGGCACTATTCTTTCTTTAGTTGGAAATATAATAAGTCTGTTGCTCCTCGTATTTTATATCTTAAAATTGTGTTTTTGTCTCCGTGAAGTTGAATATTTACTTCAAGTTATTATAATGAATTTTATTATATTATATGTATCTTAATCATCAGCTATTTTTCCATAATAAAATTACATAAAAATATAATATAGAAAATATCATATTTATCAGCAGATAGGCACCAACAAAATTGTGATAGGTAGTATACTACACATTTTAGTATAGGTATATCAAATACCAATAGCTGCATATTATTATTATATATTATTAACTTCTACAACTTACAAATGTAAGTTCAATTCAGTGACATAGCCTGGAAAGGGCGTGTTTTGGGTGTTAAAACACCCTTGCTCTCAACTGTATTCATGTCAAAAATGTATTATAAATAAAATGCTATAAGATATACAATATATAATATCGTATATAATATATACTATATTATAATATAATTATAATCACAGATTTCTACATCACATAATTTACATACCTGTCTGTATAATATATACAAACATATATATGTATATATCAATTATCACCATCAATTATTTAATAAATAACATAGAATACTCAAATTTATAATGTATTGTTTACTTCGGTAATCTTTTATACCATAGTTAAGTGAGGTAGTATGGAAACAGTGCGGAATCAACTTGTAGGAAATTACTACTGATAAACAGCAATGGTGTAACTGGGATAAAAATAAAGAGGGGCAAACAATTTTACTTAAAAAACTTGACTCAGTTAAAAAAATTTGTTGACTCACCCAGTATTGCATTAACTTGAAGTAAATACCTACTAGTCTACTACACACAAAAATATTAAGGGTGCTTAAAGTATCTCTTAAAAATCTCTCATGCTTTATAAATGGTTTGATTTTGATTTTTGTTATTTTATTTAAAAGAAAAAACCTCTTACATGGGTGGATTGAATACTGGTTTTTTTTTTTTAATATAATAACTTAAAAATTCCAAAATTTTAAATAATTAATATATTTATTACTGCTATTGTAAATTAAATTTTGAAAATCAGACTTCAATACGCTATTTAAAGGGTATTTCTCTTTAAAAAAAAAAAACAAAAAAAAAAAATTAAAACCGAACCATTTTATAAGGCTTGAGAGTTTTTCCCGTAAGGTATGTTTTTTGTATATAAAACCCACATCGGCATTGACCCTTAATATATTAATTTATTGTCAACACATTGTATCTATTACTTGATAATTATGATTTTATTCTGAAGAATTATACCATAAACATAATATCAAGAAGGCAAAATTATAACTTTTTTCTTCAGTAAAATCGCAGGGGTGGGAATTCCTCCCTTATCCACTACAATTATGTCACTGATAAACAATGTAGTTTATCACTGTTGGTTTTAAAAATCCTATCTTGACTGTAATAACACCCTATGTGTTATATTTAATTATAATATTAAAACACCCCCCCCCCCCCCCCCCCAAAAAAAAAACCTATATTTTAAAACCACATGTAAAGTTATAACAATTATATCCATTTATATTATAATGTATATTATTAAAGTACTATTGCTATAAATTAGTATTATTATTCTTAAATAGATTATTTTTTAGCACAAACTTTATATTTATGTTATTAAACCATGAATATTTCTGAAATTATGTGTATAATTTTTCATGTTTATTTTAATTTAAAAAAAGTTATAAAATAAAATAAATACTTCAATACTTATAAACTATGTTATTTTATTTAATAAATAATAGCAACACGATCAATTTTTAACATCAATAAAATTTAAATATTTGAGTATTAATAAATTTAAAATGACCTTTTAAAAAACATTCCTAATATTAATGTATAAATATGCTTCATTCTTTGAAAAATCAACAACAGTTGAAGTGTCAATTCTAAAGTAAACACAAATTTTATTTCATCAATTATAAAATTATTTAATCTAAAAATAATAAGTTTTATAAACACATTTAAAATAAAATTGGCAGTTGTGATTATTTTTATATTTTATTAAAAATCCAAATTCAAAAATTGATACTTAATATCGTATACGTATTTCAACAACAATGTTATCTTCAGTGTGTACTAAACACTATTATATAAAGTTTGTTAACTTGTATAATATTGTTGTTGAAATATGTATATGATTGCTATGTATAAATTTAGTGATTGGGTTTTTAATAAAATATTTTATAAACACAATTCAAAATGTAAGATGCCTGTTATTTTTATACCGGTTGTGATAAATTTAAAAATCTAAGATACTTTTATTAGTGAATATTCCTGTTGATTGTTAATATATAAACCACTTTAAGCATGAATGTAAAAAAGATATCAGTTTTATAATATTCGAACTTAAAACTTGTTGACAATACTGAATTGTACAGTACCAAAATGTCAAAATAAACTAGAATATTAATAAATTACATAATTAAAAAGGAAAATAGTATTAATATGAGTTTCTACAGTTATTTTTTTACGTTAAACAAAATGTTTTCACATTCAAACTTAAGGTAAATATCGGATTTTCAGTAGCATTTCTATAAAATTTAAAATGTCCCTCACCATGAAAGTACTTACATTTACGTATCATCCACTGTTATTCGTATTTCAATTAACCTTCATGTTTCATACATAAAAATTTGGTAAAAAATTAAAAAAATAAAATTAAAATAAACTAAAAACAACTAAAATACTTATACATTTATAATCATAATGTAAAAAAATTAATATTATGATATACGATATTTTGTTTGGATTACTAAGGTTTTGTAAATACCAAAACAATGGTGATGATAATAGCATTGATAATAATCATGGATAGAAAAATTAATTCATAACAAAAACATTCCCATGTTCAGTAATACCTGAGCGGGAACTTATTTATAATTTGTTGCATATGTACCAATTATAACTTGTTATGATGCAAGTATTGCAAGTATAAGAAAAACACCTATTGAACAAATAATAATAAGCAATAAGCACACAGAGAAAAATTATTTTTAATTATTTTATTACAAAAGTATATAAAAAACAAAAAAATTAAATATTATATTTTAATTTCCTAATTTTCATATATAAAAAAGCAAGGGAAGTATACAGGTGAAAAGAGGATAATGTTGAATTTTAATTAAAATTTCAATGCAATGATAAATCATTATATTCGAAAATACGATTTTGAGCGAAGTTCATTGGATAATATATTTATTGATTAAAATTTTTACATTTATCAGTCTCTACGTTCATTATATATACCTACCCATAAATCCTTAAATTAGTCATCTAAATACTCACCAAATCTGACAGTACTTTAATCAGAATCGTTTTTCTAATGTAATGATTTATCATTGCATTCAAATTTTAATCAAATATCAACACTATCATCCACTTTACATCTATCCGATTCCTTACTTCTCTCTAAAAAATGGCAGTTATCAATCTCATTTTTATATGAATAAAAATGATTAAAAAACTATAAACATTCACCATAAAAAAATATTCAATATACACATGGATTAATCATCAATAATCTGAAAAAATAGTCAAATTATTGTCTTCAATTATAACAATAATTTATTTTTAAATAATTCAAGGCAATTTACAATATTATATGTAGAATTAATCTAATAAAAATTATAGTATAAATATGGTAATACTAGTCTAAGGCTACTAGCTTAAATATTTAACTTCAATATATAATAATTTAAAAGACATAGACTAATTTTACTTGAAGATAGTATTATAAAGCTATATTAATATGCTCGTCTTTTAAAAGGAAGAAACAATAAGAAAAATACAATATATAACTAAATCAATATTATTTATAACTATAATATTTTAAAACAAATATACATAATTATACATAATATTTAAAACTGTTAGTATGAATAATTGTCAATTTTCATTCTAAGATTTTTAATTACTAATCTATGAATATTTTTCATTTTTTTTTTTTTAGGAAAAAAAATTAGACTTTAAATTAAAAATAGTTTAAAGATGCAAATTATATTATGCCATTAAATCAAATCAATAGTTTCACTTAATCATAAAGGTAACTATCATACAAGAGCACATTTTTGGCGTGTAAGTTATAAAGTTAATAATCGACTAATTTTTTTTTTACATAAAATAAAACATTAATTAAAAAAAATAAAAGAAACTGACATTAAATTTGTAATTGACTAAAAAAAAAAAAAAAAAAACAAAAGAAAATAGCAAGCTTATATAGTTATAAGTTATTTTACTTTCTATTATTTGTAATACTTGAAAGATAATAATTGCTACATAATGAACAATTAGTTTAACAAATAAATTACTGTTTTATTTAATTTCTTTAAATAGGAATTTCAAAGTTAACACCCAATTGCTGTTCACGAGCTAAATTCACAATTTCAGATAATTTTACAGCAAGTCGAGCAGCTTCATCTAAATTATCTACTGGCAAAATTTTCATTTTAGAATTAGCAATACGTAATTTTGCTTCATCCACATTTGTACCCTAAAAATTTAAATATTAATTTAATATAAATTAAAATTAAATTTAATATTAAAGTTGTTAGCATACAACTTTTACCTGTAAACGACAAATAATTGGTACATTGAGATTTAATTCTTGAGCAGCAGCAATTATTCCATCTGCAATGATATCGCATCTCATAATTCCTCCAAATATATTTACTAAAATAGCACATACCTAAATTTAACATTAAATATAATAAAAAGACTATCAAATAAATATATATTCAAAAAGAATTATTCTTGTTTTTCACTTTTAATCATAAGCATAATTAAATAATAATAAATATTAAATTTAATTATTATGTTATCATACTTTTGGATCTGACGTGATAATTTTAAAGGCTTCTTTCACTTGGGAAGCTGTAGCACCACCTCCAACATCCAAAAAGTTTGCTGGTTTGCCACCATGTAAGTTAATTATATCCATAGTTGCCATTGCTAAACCAGCACCATTTACCAAACAACCAATAGTACCTGACAGACACATAACAATGAATAATATAAATAAATTGTTATACTTGATGAATGTTAAGTAATTACCATCAAGTGCAATATAGTTAAGATTAAATTTTGAAGCTTCCACTTCTTTCTCATCTTCCTGAGTCCAATCACGCAAATCAAATAATTCTTTTTGTCTAAACTCAGCATTATCATCAAATCGGA
The DNA here is from genome assembly GCA_021307375.1 of Tetraneura akinire. Lineage (NCBI taxonomy): Eukaryota > Metazoa > Arthropoda > Insecta > Hemiptera > Aphididae > Tetraneura > Tetraneura akinire. The sequence continues at coordinate 3,916,030 of JAIUCT010000018.1, read as the reverse complement.
ATTTGGCATCCAAACAATAATCTAAAGTTTAACATTTAATGATTATATAATTATTATATTATTTATAATAGAATAGCAGTGGTGGTTCGTAAAACTTGAAATTGTAAGGATAATAAAAAATTATAAATTCATAAAATTATATAAAATATTATTCATCAATTTTTAAAATATTTATTTAATAAAAATTAACAGTTAATGTTAATATAATTAAAAATTTTTTATAATTTTAGATTATGAGCAAAGCGAAGAATATATTGGTTTTACAATGGTGTGTGATTTTTTTTTATTCTGTAGACACTACTACTACCCAATATAATACTCCGATTTTCACAAATAGCATGTTTCCTGTTGGAAAGTGGATGTAGTTGGTAATTTTTTTATTTAGGTCATTTTTCGAATTTCTCAAAATTGACCCCAAACGGTAGAAAAAACGACGAAAAAATGATGAAAAAACTGCATTTTTCAGGAAAACTGAAATTTCGACAATTCGATTTCAATATTTCACGATAACTCAGGCAAAATTTTTTTGGGTGTTCACATAGCTACTATATATATATGTGGTAAAATTTTGTATCCGTTAAGTTAATTTTTCTACATAATATAGGACTGAATATTTCGTAAAATCTCGTTTTCATGTATGTAATGTTTGATAAAATTGGGAATTTTTGGCATTAAGGTCTGGGAATTTTACTGAAGTATGTCTACATATTACTTAACATCATATCAAAATATTAGAAAAATCTCTATTCTCAATTTGTTTTTTATAGCTGTTTTAAGATGATATTTTTAGTTCAAACGAATTCATACGAATATTCTTCTTATTATTTCTCAATACTTTCACAATAAAAATTAATATAAAAACCAAAATTGAAATTTTTTTTGAAGCATACTGATATATATTTTAAGGTATTTCCGAAAAAATTAAGAAATTCTGTACACTCAATTTTCTAAGCGGTATAAAAATGACCAAAAAATGACGAAAATGGCATTTTTCATGAAAACTGAAATTTCAACGAATTCTATTTCAATGTTTAATGATAACTTGGGCAATTTTGAAGTTTGCTATGTCCGAATAACAATATTATTATTGGTTTAATAGCCATGCAGTTAAATAACACTGTTCATTTTAATATAATGGAATATATAACAATGTAAATTTGATAACTGTTAATAATATCAATATCAAATTTATTAATGAGTATTTTAGCAATTTTATTAGAGAAATTTTATTGATCGCCTCATATAATGTACAAGCCACCACTATATAACAGATAATACAAAATACTGCACTTACATCCACCAGTAGAAATACTTTCTGCATATGGATTAACCTCAATTAAAAGTGCATCTTTTTTTAAAAACAAATCATACAATTTCAAAATTACATCTACTGTTTCTTCTTTTTGTTTGGTTACTCCTACTTTTTGAATTATATCCAAAGCTTGATCACGAGATACACCTTATAAACAATAAATATTAATTAATTAATAATATAAATTAATATAGAATTATTACATGTATATTATTGGATAAACTAAACTTTTTCTTGTGTTTAGGTAATATACATATTCACTACAGATAATACCCATTAGCACCATTTAATATAGTTTACATATGTGGATGAAATCACAGTGTCATTCACATCTTCTTTTTTAATGCATTAAGCTTAGATTCACCATCTGCAGTGCACAATGCACATAATAATATAAAAATTTAAGAATTTATAAGTTAAATTTTAAATAATCTTATTATTTTAAGATAATAAGAGAAAAAATTAATCAAATATGTAAAATTTCTGACCTTGGAGATATAGTTATTTTAGATATTTTTTAATGCTTAACCGATAATTTCAATAACCTTCAATATTACTAATTTATTTGAGTTATGTAATAATAGTTATATTATATTATTTTATCAAAATATTAATTATATTAATTATTAAATTAATAAATAATTATTATATTAATTGTACCTATACAAGGTTGTACCAGATTTATTTATTAATAGCAATTGTATTAAATATATTTGGTAACTAAATTTTATTTAATAACAAAATAAAGATGTATAATTAATTTTATAATTAATAAACTTGCTATGCTATAATAATATAACACAATTTAACATAAATTTGTAGTTAAATATATAATATAATGTATTACCTTGTGTAATGTCAATAGGCATATATATAATTGCATCAGGAGTTTCAGCTGCAACTTTTTCTATATTAACCCCTCCTTGTGAAGATGCAATAAGAACTGGACCCTACAAATAAATAACCTACAATTATTAAAATAATAATTATTTAAATATATTTAAATAGCTACCCCAAAAGCTCTTTCCATCATGACAGCAAAATAAAATTCTTTTCTAGCATATACTCGTTCAGCTACCATTACAGCATTACAAATACGTCCTTTCTCACCAGTTTGTTTTGTAATCAAAAAATCACCCAACATATGATTTGATACTTCTTCAGCTTCTTTTGCCCTAAATTAATATTTTTATTTTTAAACATATATTAATACAATAATATTATTGGTGGAAATAACTAACGTGTCAACCATCTTCACACCACCTTTGAATCCTTTTTTAAAATGACCCAATCCACGTCCACCAGCCAAGACCTGAGCCTTTATGGCAATGTCTGTGAGTCCAAGACTCTGAACATGTTCAGCCGCTTCTTTACCGGTCTTGGCTACACCAAACTTTGGAACAGGTATGCCTGCGCCTTTTAGTAGAGAGTAGCTGATGTGTTCATGTACATTTAGATTTCGCCGAGGCTGACTGTTAGACCATAAAGGGCAAGTTGGTAAAGAGGCCGCGAATAACTAATAGAAAACATTTAAATTCATAAATACATAAAGAACACAAAAAAGAAAAAAAAATAATAATTGGTTAGAAATATCTAAAATCACCTTAGGAGTCTTCTTGCTTAAAGTTTCTAGAACGTACGAACTTTTCGTAACCAAGTTTGTCATTTTCTTCGGTTTACTTACAAAAACAAGAATATATTTATGAAAGAAATTGGGATATGTCTTCTACAATTCTACAAAATTAAATATAAAATTTAACAATATTATAAACTTCCTTCTTCCTTGCCCTTCAGTAAATACTAAATAATAATTGTCGGACGAATAAATTTTCTCATCGATTGACCCAACACCATTTGTGATAAAGAATTTGACAGTGGGGACACATCTATTGACAAATGAACGTTACCAACCGCTGCTGAGAGAGTCAGATACCAATTACCTATTAATTATAAATTTATAAGGAAATTTCAAAATATTACTTAACATTACTTCAAAATATTAGAAAAATCCCTAGTCTCAATTTTATATTATAGCTGTTTAAAGTTGATATTTTTAGTTTTTTGTTTTTATGTATGAAGACTTACTAACCTAACCCGAAATAATGCTCCAATTATCACAAATAGCATGTTTCAGATAGGAAAGTGGATGTAGTTGATGCTTTATTTAGGTCATTTTTCGAATTTTTCAAAATTGACCCTACGCGTTAGAAAAAAACGGCAATATATTAATCAATATATACCTAGATTAAGGTTATCCGACTGATCTTCGCTCAGAATACTTTTTTCAAATATTACGATGGTATATAAATGCAATCAAATTCTAATTAAAATTAAACACCGATTTTCACACCTGTATCAAGGAGCATCAGCTCTTTTGTTATATTTATTAAATTTGAAAAAATGCCACGTGCCCATACATTTATTGCAAGTGCCGAGTAATATTAAAAATGAAAAAATATATAGAACATATGGGTACGGAAAGGATTTCTTGTAGTTCGGTGGTGGGGATAACATTTTTACCTTCCGGCCATTCTGTTTTCTTTTTAACTCTTCAGCACGGTTGAAGATCATCTTAAACCGTGCTCTTCAATATTCTTATCTATGTTGATGTTGACACATTAAAATTAATTTTTTAATTAAAAAAAATAAATATTTCAAACCATTTTTACATTACCAGACTGGTACCTACATAATACATTTATTTTACATAATAAAGTTGGTAACCGAACTACAAAACCTAAACTACCGAAAATTTTAGGTGTTCTATACTCTATTCAGAATGAGATGGTACCTCTGCGGAAACCAGTTTTCGTATAAAAAGAAACAAGTTAATCAATTTACAAATTACACAATGCATGGTAAATTGGTAATTATATAATAGTCCAGTTAAAAATCATGTTATATTATTCTTTAAATATAACCTTATAATCATGAATTAAATATTTAATTATTGACCAATTATAACTAACATTTTGAGTTCTAACCATTTTTATGCAAGAATTTAAAATTAAAAGTATAGGTACACATATAAATTTATTAAAGGAATAAGTTGTTAATTGATATAGGAACAAATCACTGGAACATTATAAAAATACCTATAATTATATATATAACTGACGTTATTTTGATAAATTTACAATTAATATTTTATTACAATATAAATTGAAAAATTATATACTACTGGAAAATGCTCATCATATTGATAATATATACTTATTATTTGTATCAATGAATGTATAAAATTAATATTTTGAAAGTTATTTATTTATAATTTACAATCATTCTGGAAGTTATTATCTACGAGACTACGACTGATAAATTTTAGAGAGTAAAAATTTAAACCATCAAAGGGTATTACCATTATTACATTAGTAATCACTCATTAATATTTAAAACTAAATTAATAATAAATGATTATAAACAAAGATATTTGGTTTAACAACTTAATAGTTTATTAAAATGAACACTCAATTTTTTTAATCTTTATTTATTGTTTTATAGAAAACAAGTAACATTGGTACGGTACCTAAAGCAAAACTTTAACAGTTTTGAAAATTTTTTCTTTTTTAATTATGACAAATACACCAACAGATTCTAAAAATGATTTATATATATATATAAAAGGAATAAATAAATGAATATTCTACAATAAGTATTTATTCTATTTATATATCTGTGAAATATACAAAATAGGAAAACCAAAAAAAAAACAGTATTTGAACCTAGGCGTTTATACACGTCTACAATATGAGGCAGTTTCATAAACACCTAAGTGATGTGTCTTAATTTATATTATCTATTTTATTAAAGGCAAATTCCCTATCCAAATGTATTTCACAAACAACAGTCTTTCGTAATTCTTTCGGTCGTACCAATTTTGAACAGAATGTAAAATTCCTGGATGGTATTGCATTATGAAAATATTTGCTTAATGAATGACGAAAGACATCGTGAGACAACTTAGAAAGCGAACAACAACAAGAAAGCCATCATAAGACAGAAAAGACCCATGGCTTCAGACAGAGCAAATCCCAGAATGGCATATGAGAAAAGTTGTTGTTTGAGTGATGGATTACGTGCATAACCAATGATTAGGGAACCAAATACTGTTCCAATACCAGCTCCTGAAAATACAAAAACAAAAATGATTAATTTTTATATCACAATAACTTTAGTCGGGCTCACAAAAAGTGAACGCTGACTACAGCGAACCCCAACAGCCGTTTTACATCAGTGATAACCAAAACAATTTGGCAAGTTTTTTTAAATGTTTGATATACGTATTTTATTATATCATCATTCAACATACATATTAAAATTTGTTATAGTTTTACAAATGTTATGATCATAAGAGACACACCACAAGCGTTGGCAGTTATTTTTTGTGTCCGTTTAAAACGTTTTTTTAAAACCTCATCATTTGAATCTTTGAAATAATTATACACATGAATAATAACTTTTTTTGGTTTGACTACGTGTATCATTAATTTTAAAAGACATTGTATTTAATGTTTAAGAATTCAAAAACAAAATTAATTCAACAAAACATACGTTTATAAATTGAAACGCTTTAAATCAAAACACACTCTTAAAAATGTCACTGTTCACTTTACATGTGCGTTCAAGAGCTTACGAATAATGAATAATGCTATACAAAATGTGAGGTCAACCTCTACCGAACAGCAGCTGCTAACATAAAAGGTTAATTCATTGAATACATTCCCGCCGAAGTATTTGAAAAGTATGTTATAACACGCACTGCATACCATCGCGTCACCCGATAATATAGAACAATATTTGAGCTCCACCCATCGGCCGCTAGCGCTCACTTTTCGCGAGCCCGACTATAAACACACAATTTGCAAAAAAAAATTATACCCAACCAACCATTTCCACATGCAGTTTTTAAACAAATTAAAATATTTATTTTATTATATTTACATATAAAAATATAATTTAAATTAATATTTAAATATAGGTACTTAAATAGTATTTAAAAATGCAATGTGCAAAACCAAAATATATAACACATCCATATCATGAAACAGAACTTCGTATCTTACACATAATTACACCAATAGGTAGTAGCAAATATGACCACACAATTTTAAATTTTATTATGTGTTTAAAATTATATTTATATAAATATTATGGAGTCATTATAAATACACATAGGATTAAATTTTTTTTTTTTTTTGAACAATTAATTTCTCACATTAAATATTAAAATAACACAAATAGTGAAGTTAAATTTATGGTCAGTCTGTGTTTTGCACCGATGATGGTAACTTTGTTATCGAATTACGTATTTGCTTAAAATAAAAGTAAATTTTTATTATAGTTTAGTTTTAATTATTAATTTTTTTTTTAGAATACATAATTAATATTATACAATGTATAATCAAATTCAATTTGATAAAATAAACATTTATTCTTTTCACAAAATATAGTCTATTCAATATAACAAAGGTCCTCAGGAGTGACATGTTTTCATCGATTACGGTCAGACGTTTCTCCTACCATTTCTATGAATATAATGTAGAATACGAAACGGAATCGGGTGATGGTACCGCACCTCCATGACGGCCCTTAAGTTAGCGTAGTATATTTTAAATTATGTTTACAAGTTCATTGTCGATATTAGAATGATGAGACGCTCCCGCTTATTGTGGCGCTCGTATAAAAGCTAGAAACAATGCCACGCCAATGTGTAGAAGTTAGCCACCGAGGGCCTTTCTTATTTTGAATAGACTATAGATAATATGTATAAATAATTATAATGTTTGTTATGTAGAGATTATATAACATTGTAATCACTAATCACTAATCAATGATAGACCCATAATATATAAATATTGGATACAAATTTAGATTTATAATAGCAATACAAAAAAACGTATTTACATTTCTCAGCAAGCTTGATTTTCCTGTACAATCACATACTTCCAAAACCATGCAAAGCTTTAAAAGGAAACCTAACTTGAATAAAAATAGCATAAGCTCATCTATTAATAATAAACTGACAAATGGAATAATAAAAAAAAAAAGGAACGAGTTTATAATAAATTTATATTTCACATAAATTATAAATACACCAATATTGTAACAATTTCCAAGCAATTTGAGAAATAAATAAGTTTGACAAGAATTTAATTATTATATTAGAGATAAAAAAAAATCGCCCTTACAGTAGAATATGATTGAATGATAAATGACAATGAAAACATAATAATTAAATTAACTTTATTTGTATTCTTTTTATTCTAAAATATTAGAATTAATGTACTATATTAGTACAAATATATACAAAAAAAAACTTGGCCTCATTTATCTTATGTTTAAATGTAAAATATAAATATACATTTCCAAATAGAAATGAAATTAATAAACCAAAAATTTAAAATTAAACCCCAAATAACAATAAAAATGTAGCCATAATACACATGAGACCCATTGCTTCAGCCAGAGCAAATCATAAAATTACATATGAAAAAAGCTGCTGCTTTAATGATGGACTACGTGCATATGCTAACATTATGCAACCAAAAACCACTCCAATTCCATCACCTATGATGATAAAAAATTATATAATTGACAAAGGGATTATAAAACACGAGAATATTTAATGTACAATATAAATTAATTAAAATTATTGTTTTTCATAGTAGGAATTATAATATCAAATATTACATAATTTGTATCTCTCAAGAATACTCATATCATAAGGATATTTTGATACTTAAACCAACAATATAACATAATTTTAACCTAACCCTTCACTACTTGCAAGTATAATGGTTCATCTTAGAATTAAACAGTTATGATTATATTTAAGGTTGTTATTACAATATCAAGGTAATTTTATTTATCTGTCAGTTAAAGTACATTTTTGCTTAGCGTTTACTTTAACATAAACCAATTTTTCATTGTTCACACCAGAATTACCAGATAATGATCTCAAACAATACTACAGATTTCATTGGCTCTAATGGAATCAGCTGACGTATCTTGTTGATAATTAAATATTCAATTTGAAAATTAATATTGTATATGATTTTTTGTGATTACAAGATGTCATTTGATGATGTTATTGCCGTATTTGCACTATTATTAATTTTGATAAATAAATAAAAACAAAATAAACGTAAAGTGGTTGAAAAAAGGAATGTTTATTCTCATGTAAAGGTAAACTTATTAACAGAACTTAAAATTGTTCCAAAGATTTGGCACAACAATCCCAATCATGATATATTTTACTTTTATTTTGCCACAAACAAAGCTCATTTTTGTATAATTCTATGAATTCAGTTAACCACTGTTTTTGCGACATTTTTTTTTTTTTACTGATAACCGATCAGTAATCACCCTTTTTTAAATTAATAATTTAATATAAAATAATTTTAATAATCATAACATTAATAATAATAACTGATAACTCATGATTGACCTACACACACACAGTTTTAACTCAACAGTTCTGTCATTTCAGTTTAAAAATATGTGAAATCGTATTTCAATCAGTTTTAACTGATAAGGAGAAAACTGTCAGTTTTAACCGACTGTTAAAACTGTTCAGTGAAAAGTGTCAGTTAAAACTGATCGTGTGTGTAAAATATAGCCAGTAAACAAAATTTTTGGGAGATAATTTTAACAGCTATATTGGTTTAGCATATTGTAATAACATTTTTTTAAAAAAATAACCAACTACAGTATCTGCTACTTTAACAGAAAGCTTAGAGTAATACATATGTGATATTATAAGGACTTTTAAACAATTTGGTTTTTTCATGAAACTAAATATTATACACACAAAAATAATTCTTATGGAAAAATAATAAGCATGCAGTGAAGGAGAAAAATTATATTTTAAATTGAACCAAATTTTATAAATTAATAGGCTTAAAGCAACAATACAAAGCGAAAAAATTCAATAAAGTTTAAAACAAAATGTAAGCATTTTCATAACATTAACTCCATAATTAATCCATGATCACAATTTTAAATACCTGATCCAGCAATTCCTACTGTAGCTGCACCAGCACCAATGAATTTGGCCGCAGAGTCAATATCTCTTGACACAGCAGACGTTTGGAATCCTCTGACAGCATTTACCTAATTATTTTAAAAATTAGCGCTCAGATATACATTTAAATTTAGTGTTGAAGATTATTGTACCAAACTTCCATTAGAGACAATAGTACTAGGTTTTTGTTGGTTTTGTTGTAATTGGGTGCTAGGTCCATTTGAAACAATGCTGCTAACTGGCCTTACAAAAGATGCTCTAGAGTTGGAAAGGATCTGGAATTTTTTTTTAAATTAAATAATTTCAACAATTAAATATATACTGTTTATATGAATAAAATTAATTTTTTAAATGTTATCCATACAAGTTATTTATGTATATTATAATTAATGTGCAATACAAATAATTACTATGAAATATCTACCTATATTTATAATCTAATCTTTAAAGAGTGATTTAAATGGAAAATAAGAAGTAGGACTATTGAACTTTCAAAAAAATTAGTGTTTCCCAAAAATTATATCATGGAGAATTTAATAATTAGTAGAGGTGCTCTTGGTGGTATACTTTACAAAAGAAAAAAAAATAGTAGATATACCAATCCCCAAATCAAGCACTGTCATTAAGTATGAATAAATTTAACATATATCAAAAACCATTTTATTATAGAACACTTTACCAAGAAATTTATCTTTATTCTATGCAAGTCCCTAAAATATAGCAGAAACTTAAATAGCACAAAATTTGCTGTTTAGCAAAACACTACATTAAAAATAATGCCTACATTTGAATATTTGTATTTTAATAATTCATAACATTATTAAGTTTAAAACAAGTTTATTATTAATATTAAAACAATTAACCATTATAAATTTAATAATTTTTAATTAATATCTCTGAAACAAAATTAGAAATAACTGGGTACTTTTTAAAATAAATATATTTTAAAATTATGATTAATATTTAAAACATTTAAATCAAACAAATAAATGTAAAATACTTTAAAATTTTAAAAGTATTCTTCAATTTAATATTTTACGTATGAAACTAAAACAAAAACCAGTCATATAGAATAATATAATGACTTACCTATAAGTATACGAGTAGAAATAAGTTATTTAATAATTTAATTTATATCCCAACATATTTAGTTCCTTAGAAAATCTACATTGATTAAGTAGGCTTTTTTTTTGAAAACTCGTGTCCTTGTAATCACCTTCACCCAATTTTACTTAATACAATATAGGATTTTAGGTAAAAATTAAATTTTATGTCCAAAACTTACTGGAATATTTAACTCAACATCAGATTTATTACATAGATACTTATCGTCTTAACGTACTGAACTAGTAAAAAAATCAATAGTCATAATACTTACTGCGGAGCGGACTGCTGGAGCAACGGCTTTTGCGAAGGAGTACATTTTTGATTATTGGTGATTTGTTAATTATAGTAATGTGTAAAACCTAAAAACATAAAAATTACAATAAGATATTTATATCCGATAAACGAAAATAAAATAGAATCAACCTCGTGCTAGCGAATTTAACCTTCAACAAGGACAAATGATGAGGGCATAGAAAAAATTATATAGTATAGCTTGAATAAGTTCTAACGAAGTTAAAAATAATTACTTTAGGAAAAAATAGAAAATAAACAAGAAAATTGAGGAAAAGTACCGTAGTAATCTATTTAGGCGTGACCCTACGAATGGTAAAGATGGCGGACGCTGTATACCGGGTGTAGCTTATCCCAGCAATATTAATGATTGCAATACACATTAAAGCCAAAACTAAATAAAATAATTACATGTATACATGGGTAAATCGAAAATGTATCTTTAAAACTAGTAATAATAAATTACATCGATGATTTACTTACCGAATGTGGAGCCGAACAGACCAGGATGAAACAAACGACGGTGAGAAAGAATGACGACAAACGGAACGGTTTGACACGATGAGTATACGATTGCCGACCGGGTCGTGCGACATTGCACAGTCTACGTAGCGTTTGTTCATCGACCAATCAGAAGTTTCGATAACAGTAAATACGGCAACATTGTCCATAGTGATCAAAATCCTATCGACTATTCATCAGCTGACTACAGTGAATACCCAAACATACAGGCCGGCCGGTAACCAATAACATTGGATTTCGCGCGATTTTTACACTCCACCAAAACTTATTTTAAATTATTTTTTATAGTTGTTATTATAATTAATTTTTGTATTTTTGTATATTTTTTTTAATATTCTATTTTCTTATTGCATAAAATTATTTTTATATTATTAAATTCTGAGCGAAACGAAGAATGTATTGGTTTTAGAATGATGTGTGTCTTGTTTTTTTATGTCTGTAGACGTTTTTATTACCCGAAATAATGCTTCGATTTTCATGAATAGCATAATATGTTTCCGATTAGAAAGTGGATGTAATTGGTACTTTATTTAGATCATTTTTCGAATTTCTCAAAATTGACCCTATGCGATAGAAAAAACAACGAAAAAATGACCAAAAAACGGCATTTTTCACGAAAACTGAAATTTAGACGAATTCGATTTCAATATTTGAGAACTCGGGCAATTTTGAAGTTGGAGACTTCAAAATTTTATTGGGTGTTCACATGGGTACTATATATATGTGCTAAAGTTTTGGAACCGTTACGTAAATTTTTCTAGAAAATATAGCACTTTGAATATTTCATATAATTCTCGTTTTTATGTATATAATTTTTGATAAAATTGGCAATTTTGACATTAAGGTCTGAAAATTTTATTGAAGTATATTTACATATTACTTAAAATCATATCAAAATATTAGAAAAATTCCATAGTCTCAATTTTTTTTATAGCTGTTTAAATTTAATATTTTTATTAAATCTTAGGATCCATACAAATATTCTTCTTATTTCTCAATACTTTTACAATAAAAAATAAATAGAAAAACCAAAAAATTTTATTGAACAATATTATTTACTTAATAGGTACTTATAATAATTATAATAAACTTTCCAAATTATTTATTATTATTTTATATTATTATATTTAATTATTTTGTTATTCATAATAAGAAAAACTATTTACAATATTTGGATTTAACCATTTCATCTTTTCTCTTAGTTCTTACAATTAAACAACTGAGTGGAAAAGAGATAATTTTCCAGAATCCAAACATACGAAAAAATAAACTGAACTAGCCTATTGTAGCTAAAATATAAACTCGAAGTTACGAATAAAAACGAAGAAATAACGAGTATGAGCGTATAAAACTATAAACGATAATATTTTTTTAAAACTTCATGTAAATATTATATTTTATATCCCCTATTGTTTAATTAAAATAATAATTTCATATTTATTTATCAATCATTATTTTAAAATGTATAATAAAATATTTACATTTTTTATTTACAACCAATTGTATATAATAGGTTACTTTCTTGATTGTAAATTGCAATAGGTAATATATTTACATAGTGATTATAGTATTGTACATTTGTACCCACAATCAATAAATCTTATTCAAAATATACGATCGTTATTATTTCATTAATTTTCAACATTATGAAGCCTAAATTGATTAATAATTATGAGAATTTAATATGTTACATTACTGTTTGGCTGATAATTTATTATTTTATTGCTTAATTAGATAAACTTTGTAATTCAGAATAAGAAAAAAAAAATGAGTATATTATCTGTTAAAACAGGCTTATTAATTATTATTGTATTTTACTATTTTGTATATATATTCTACTAAAGTCAAACATTTTAATAAATTTAACAATGCCCCTCTATCTAGGTGCGGAATAGAAAAAAAAATTCAGGCCAGGAAAATTAATTTCCTCCAGGCCATCTAAAATTTTCATATCTTGATTACAAATTGTATCTTATATTCTTTTCTAATTTCGTATGTAAAACTTTCTATTTTGTTTGTTATAAGTTTATATTTTATAAATTTGTTTTAGTGTTATTACTAATTTGTTTTGAATTATTAGTTTGAAAAAAGGTTTTAAATTTTTTTAAATACCTTAATTTAATTTTGTTTCTAATTTTTGTACATAAAGACTTACAGTTAAGAAAATATTATGGTAAGTGAGGTTCCAGAGAGGCGATGTGACATTTTTTTCAACTAAAGATTCACGCATCACGCCAGTGGGGCAAAATTATGAAAACATGTACAAAACTCATAGATACTTAAAATAATGTTATGGACTTAAAATCTAAGTATTTCATTCAATTTGTAATAAAAAAAACATCGAATGTTATAAAAATAGAAAATGTGATACAACCGTGATGAGTACTGGTTCGGCATGTTGGTAAATATACTTACGTTTTGCGTAAATACAGGCTACAGCAAATTGATATCGAATGGTCATTCTCATCACTTATCAGAATAACAGAATTTAAATATACATTCTCTCATTACTCTACAATTCTACATTATTTTCATATTTTGTTTTTATCTATACTACTGTCAACGGGCCATTTAGCTTTCAGGCCACCGGGATTTTTCCCGGTATTCCGGTCCTCCCATGCCCTTATCAATTATTAAATTTTTACGAATAATAAAAAATAAAATAATTGTAAAATAATTCATAATAAAAACATATTGGCCGTCGAGCGCATAACTGCCGCCGCTATAATAGGGCTATTACCAAAGTTTTTAGACGAGAAAAAAATAAAACGTTGGCAAACGGCAATACTAGGTTTTAAATTCGACCGCCCGTCGCCCACGGCTCATCGACTACCAAGTACCAAATGCTCAAAATCCCCACCGAGCGTAATGTTGTACGATGCTCTAGTGTTATACCATAGTAACATACTACCATAGAATACCGATTATATACGGTGCAAGCGAATTCAGTATTGTTTGAGGTCAACGCGAGCTACGCCGGTGTGACCGAAACGTAATACTACATCAATTTCCAATATTTTAATAAAAATAAATGCCATTAAATCCGATCCTATCTATTGTTTTTAGTTATTATTAATATTAAAAGTCATTGTTGTTCTTATTATTCTAACAACTGTTTGACGGGAAATTTTGAATAAACGCGTTTCGCGTTGAAGAACCAATTATTATTAATTAATGGAACATCCCAAATTACTGACCGACAGACAACACCAAAAGTCTCCAAGACTATACGTATCCAAATCGACACTCGAGAGTTGAAACTCGGCCGTGGTCGACGTAAACTCGTAATTATTAATCACTAATTAATAATTGGTGAACCGGTGGTCTGGCGAGAAGAAGGGAAGTAAGGGAACAGCTGCTGGCCTGCTGCACCGTTGACGGGACACTTCGGTTTCACGCAAATGGTGGGAGTGGTCGAGGGGTGCGCAGTCCGGCCGTAGCGATCAGCTGATAAACGTATCATATTGTTTACTGTTAACACTTAACACGCACACCCGCGGACCCTTGTGAATTTCGTTCAGCTGCTGGATAAATGGCTGTATTCCTGTTAAACGAATGTAAATTCAACAACTGCGGTCTTTGTTTCAAAAATCTTTATGATCTCATCCAACACATCGAAGACAATCACATAGGTAAAGTTTTGTATGGTACACGCCCCGTGCCCGTCCGTTCTGGACGGCCCAGTCGCGGTCGTACGCGTTACGCTGCAAAAACATGTTTTACCAAATTCATTTTTTATTTCTCGATATTTCTTTCGCCAAGTAAGCATACCCCCGTGACCTTTTCAAACTATTTATACTGATCGTCCTCCTCGACCTCTCCTCCTCTCAGTCACGTTGTTACACTTGCCACTTGCGACCCAATTAAGCATTGATTTAAATTTAGATCCCCAAAGGTCTGGTAAATTAAGTTACGTAAGATGTAAGGCGATAAACACGAGAAACTAATAAGAATAGCCTAGTATTATTTTCAAAGTTTTTAAAGACTTCGTTTACATTTTCAAGCTAATGATTTGTTATTTTTTTTTTTTTGTAATTTTATACGATTTTTACAAATCCACGTGATTAATCGAGTATTCACTATTAAACATTGTACCTATTCATACAATTTACATATTATAATGTATAAAATCCAAATAATTTTTAATATAACTCGATACCAATTTTGTTTAAGAATTTTAAAATTTATTTTATGTCTTAATACTATAAATTATTGGACATTTATTTATATTAATATATGTTAAGGATTTTTAGGAATATTCTAATAATTAATTTATTTATGAATTATTCCAGATAACTGAAAGGTTTCTAAGTAATGTTTAAAATAGTTTATTAATTTGTTTAAAATTGATTCTTATTGATAAAAAATTATGAATCATTTTTTTATTATGTTTAATGATACTATTATATTAATTATGTATTTTTTATCTTGCAGACTATAAAAATTACCATACATTTTTAAATCAAATCTTGTTTGCTACAAAAAATTGTTTTTCATTCTATTTTAATATACCCAAGTGTATGAAGTTATTTTCTAGTTAAGAGTCTTACAAGTTTTTTTGTTTATCTATAAACAATTAATATTTAATAATATAAATATGGGTATTTAATATTTAGTTTTATAAATATACTATAGTTATAGTACACGTTTCTTATGTAAAAACTTGAATAATCAATTTGTTCTAGAAACTTGAAAATCGTTATTAAATAAAATATTAAGAAATTATACATGAAATTGAATGTAGATATATGTAAATAATGATTTCAGATTTGTTGTTTAGGTTCAATCATGGTATATAAACTTGTAAACTAATCATACTGGAACAATAAATAAATATATAATTTTTTTTTAATTATTAAAGTAATTACATTTACAAGTAATCTTACATTATTATATATAATATTTTATTATTTTTTTATTTTTATACATACGTAAATAAACCATTATAAAAATAATCACCATTATTAAATATGAAAATTATATTTCTTAAACCTGTACTGTAGTAAATCAATACTACAAGCCTTATTATCTTACAAGTTTATTTTATTGAAAGTTATTATTATAATACAATTTCAAACTAATATCTTATGAATATTTCGGATGTTTAGATTTGTATAATATTCATTTGGATTTGACACATAGATACTGATCCAAAACCGATTGAGCTGATTGATCGCACTGAACAACAATGTTTGCCGCTGAGTTGTGTTATGCGGTTTTTCAGCGAAAATGTCGACAAATCAGATATCGAACCAGCCGAACCTGTGATACAGCCCAAAACCAGTATTTTACCATCAACACCTACTATATTCCATCGTCCATTACGAATTGGTATTTTGAAAAACGTTAATGTAAGTTTATTGAATAGAAAATTTGTAATTTATATGGTTTTTAGGCTATGATTCTGATAAAGGAGAAACTGAGAATATTGAAAATATTGGTGATAGCAGTGACTCTTGGTCTACAACCTCAGATGCAATTGATGAAGCTAATAAAAATGCCCTTAAGTAAGACATAATTATTTAATAATTAAATACTTTAATATTTAATTCATTTGTTTCTAGTTCACAACAAAAAATTAAAGATGAACAACAACCAATTAGACCTTTCGGCTGTCCAGTTCCAGGTTGTACCAAAAGGTATAAAAATGTTAATGGAATAAAGTATCATGTGAAAAATGGGCATACAAATGGAAAGTGTGTGATTAATATTTAATATTATTTTAAGTTTTTTTTAAGTATTGTTTAATTATAATAAATCATTCCAGAATTCATAAGAAGTACAAATGTCATTGTGGCAAGAGCTATGTATCCATTCAAGGATTAAAATCACATGCAAATGGTATGCATGCTGGAACTAAGATGACATGGCTAACAATGCATAATGGTGAAACTATTCAAGTACCTGCCACACCACTTTCGCCAGATACAGTGCCCATACGTGCTGTTACATTAAAACATGTACCCCGTACTACAGCAGATGCAAATTTACCGCCTAAGACATTAGTCATCTCTAAACCTCCTCCGTCCAACATAGAACCTCCCATTTTTGAAACGTAATAATCATATGAGAGGTATTAAATTATTGTATTCCTATATAGTTAAAATTACCAGGAGTTCCAAAGGTCAGTCGTCATATTATATGTTTTTGTCGCTTGATATATTTTTGTCATTTTAAAACTTATGTATTTAGATCATTTTACGTACACAAATATTGTTAAAAATGTTAAATAGTATAATATTGATAAAACATATTTAGCAACAGTTTTGTGTAGTTAAATGTCTAGAACTAGAGTCTTAAAAAGCTCTTATGTTCATACATATTTTTTTGTCAAACTGTGTATAGTGTATGTTACCTTAAAAATTTGATTCTATTAAGGAATCAAAGATTGTTAACAATAAAGTTATATATTTAAAATAATTCAACTGTTATTAATAATTTCACTATACCCATTAATTTTATTTTCAAATTTAAATTTATGTAATGTGTACTAAGGATATCCTCACAACAGTAAATTTATTATATAAAACTACAAGAAAAGATACAAAATTATGTAATTTATTTACAAACTTTTTTAATTAGTTAATCATATGATAAAACATTTAAAGTTGGTTATTCAATAAGTTATTGTTTTCAATATCTATAATAATAAAAGTCCAATTCTTAATTTATTAAATGTGGCAGAACAATAGGTGTTTCTTACAGGAACATTTAATTAGATGATTTGTTATGATTGTAGTTTCAAAGTTAAATCTTCTCCATAATTTTATGAAAACTGAATAATGCAATTTTTATTTTGTGGAGAATGACTTCTTTTTAATTAAAATTATAAAATTTCCTTTATATTTATTAAATATTTCTTAATGTATTATACATTCTAATACTTAAATACGAGTATATATATATATATAATATATATAATACCAAAGGTTTTAAGTCATGCAATATTTATACATAATTCATTATTTTTATGGTATGATAATATTTTTATCTTGGAATAACTAAAAAAAAATTGAAGGAAGTAATGATAACACAGTTTCTCCGGGTCGTCGATTTTAACCTGAAAAAATAAAAATTATCGATTCCAACATCATTTACAAATAATATATTTGAATGTCATAATATGAAAATATTTGATTTAATTTACATTATTTTTGATGACCCTACAATAATTACTATTCCCAGGTAAAAAAACTAATATTATAAATGTTTATTATTTTGTTAATTAATATTAATATACTATGCTGTATAAAAAAAATAAAACACATATATTTATAAAATTATAACAAATATTTATAAAAAAAAATTATATTATTTATAGAAATTATCCTATGTTCTTTGGTTGAAAGGGGGATGTGACCTACAAAATTTATTTAAAATTGACTGTGTTTAATTTGAATGTCTGAAATCATTTATTATTTATTTTAATATTCTAATAAACATATTTAATTTGTGTAAATATACTTAGATGATATATCTGAATAATTTTACCAGCCATAAATTTCTAAAAATATTAAAACTATATATTTATAGTTTATGTATAACAGCTAGTTAACAAATTTAATTAATAAAACAACTGTTTCTCACTTTTTAATTTTGGTATATAATTTTTAAAAAAAACTAGGAACTGTAAATTGTATACACTGACTTAAATATATACATAGTTATTTTGACATAGATAATCTATTCTATATTAACCCAGAAGTTATATTAGCGAAATAATTATTAAATATTATTACAACAGCTTATCATTGAACAAATAATTAAGATTATCATTTATCAATGACACTAAATGTCAATTACTTTTTTTATACTGGTATAACTAGTTTTATTTTTAATCTGACCTTATTTTTTATCCTTTTTAATGAATTAAATATTAAATTTATCAAGAACATTATAAATGATATTTAAATATTGTAATTTGTAATCGCTAATTAGAACAATTTGATGAGACCATCTTTATGAGTATAAATAAATACATCTTTTGGCATTTACTTCTTAAGCCAAAAGTTAAAAACCATTAAAACTATTGATTATAGAATTCTATAATCAATGATTTTAACATTTATTCATAACAATACCTTCCAATGTAAATTAAGTTAAGATAATTACTCAATTATTTTATATTTGTATATAAAATATACATATGTAATAATGTATAATTTACCGGTTTGGAATAATTTTACATGTAATTTTTTATGTTACATATCTTCCATTTTCTAATAAATATAAAAATATTTTATATATAATAAATTTCAATTTTTTCTGCATAAATTACTATATCATGGATATAATTTGTATACATTAATTGACTTATCTTATTTAAAACAATTTATTCATGTTTGGAATTTCATTATTTATTATCTCCTTTTTTTTCTTATCAAATTATAATATTTAATACCATTTACAGTTATAATATAAAATTATAATTTAATTATTTACTGGTAAAACTTGTGTATAATAGATAAAATAAAGCAAAAATTATTTCAATTCAAAAATTTGTTAAAATATTTATCCATAAAAATAATTAAAAAATGTAAGTGGCGAGGCAATATTAAGAATAAATTATTTAAGTTCAGACAAAATTTGTAGAAAATATTAAAAATACTCATATAATTGTTTAATTTTAAAATAAAATTATATATGTAAGAGAATAAAATAATAATTGATCCAGAATTAAAATATTTTATTAACTCTTATATGCAAAAAATAAAATATAAATATAAATATAAACACATTAATACTACTAGTATAATTAACTGGTAATTCAAAACTTAATGGTTATATTTTATATATTTTCTGTTTTTTGTTTACCTATGAAATGTTTACAAAATAAGCATAAATATTATATAATAATAAAACTATGAGTCTTGGTGTGATTATTTAATATGTATTATATTTATAATAAAGAATATATTTTTATTACATTTTTTAATCAATATTATTTTTTTTTAGTCATAATTTGTAATAATGCTTGTCTCATTTCATTGACCATTTTTTCCAATTCTTCGGCTTTGATTGTTAACTGTCTGTTTATAGATTCCAAATGACTGGCACTATTGTTTAGCTCATTTTCTTTTGCTTTTCTTGTAGCTCTAGACTTGCGTGAAGCTTCATTATTACGATCTCTCAGTTGTCTATATTTGTCATCAGACGAATGGTAATCATCATTTGGCTTCCTATGTTTAGGATAGTCGTCATCATCTGTTTGTACAGAAGCTGATGAATTACTACTACGTCGTTTACGAGACCACTGAGAATTGGGTGATACAAGCGTCACATTTTTTGGTGAAGGTATTTCAGCCAAATTATCTGGTTTCTTCTCCTAATAGAAACAAAAATTTATAAATAAGTAAAATATTTTACTTGAATACTAATAAAAAAACGATACAGATCTGTTATCAGCCCGCCAATTACGAACACAACTACACCATTTAAAACACACATAGAAATATTATAGAAATAATTATTTATTTTAAGTGTGCGTTTTGAAAATTGAAATTGGTAATAAAAAAATTAGTGGTCCTAATTTAATTGTGGAAATTGACGAAAGCTTTTTTTTTTATAGAAAAAACAATGTAGATCGTATACTTCCTCAACAGTGGATATTTGGAGGAATTTGCCGAGAAACTAAAGAATATTTCATTGTATGGGTACCTAATCAGTCTGAAAAAACTTAACTACCATTAATCCAAAAGTTTATTCGCCCAGTGTCCATAATATTTTCGGACAGTTGGAAATAGTACAATAGAATTCAACATAATCAAGTCAATCACAAGTACAACTTTGTCGACCCCTTTACTGGAGTTCATATCCAAATCGTGGAAATAATGTGGGGTGCTGCAAAATGGGGAAACAAATTACGTCGTGGAACAGATAGAATTCCTTGACTCATACATGGAATAATATATGTGGCGATCAAAACGTACCAATCAGAATGGTCCATTTGAAGAGATTTTATTGGATATCTCAGCATTTTGACCTCCATCATAATGCAGTGATTATTGTAATTTTATTTTATTTACTTATACATATTTTTTTTTAATATCATTTTGGATATAAATAATGAATTAAAATCAATGATTTTTTCTGATGTGTTCTGATTTCTACTATATATAAATTTTTATATACGTTTTAAATGGTGTAGCCATGTTTGTAATTGGTGGGACAATAACAGATCAGTACCAAAAAAACTTACATCAAAAACATAAGCTAAAAGATTAAAAGCAGATTCTTGTTCAGTCAAAGTTTTTACAACTTCTGGTGTATTCAATATATCATTATAACTAGTTGATTGAACTTGTTGTAATCCAACATCTAATCTTAGAGTAGAATTCTTTCTTACAGATATGGGTTGCTTAAATGTTGTATTCTCTAATGGAATAATTTGTTTGATCTCTGATTCAGTTATTTTTTGAAGGTCATCGTTAATTGTGAAAATATTTTGTTGTGGTGTTGAGAACGGCGCCAATAAAGCAGGCGCGTCCATTTGAAACATGTCTAAATACGGCTCGTCTTCTCTGTACATAGTTATGTCATTAGTGCTGTTACTTGAGTTTATATTCCTGGGTGCTTGTCTATCGCATTTGATATTTTCTGTAAATACAATATATTAATACATTATATTATTAATTAAACTAATTTTATTACCATTTGCACACATGTTTAAAAATTCATCCACTAAGCCCTCCATTTTGGTGGGTGCATCGAACACAGGTAAATTTGAATTGGGCACCAAGTCCGATTGATGTGTTGATGACGGGGACAACTGAACATTCGTGTAAAGAGTGCCGGTTTTCTCGACAGGACATGAAGACAATACAGTTTTGGATACAGTAGAACATGGTAGCTTAGCCTAAATAAAAACATAATGGTTAAAAAACATTACAAGTCTATGTTTTTAAAATACTTACTTCTGAATTTGCTTTGATGCTTACAAAAGTAATGGTGGTTTCGATTCACAACAGTATTACCTCCTTTTTACAGGAGACCGTATTTTGAGTTCACCTGAACAAAACAGAATGTTTCATTATAACATATTAATATGGCAAAGTGTTATTTTTATTTTAAATAGATTAGCATTTTCAAAAAAATACTTTATATGAATTTGTTTTCATGTTTGTTATACTTGCACATATAATATACAATTTAACTTAGGTAAAACCAACACTCGCAGGGATTGATACACATTTAAGTGAACATTTAAAATACTAATTGTGTAAAACTGTAAAGAGTTTTTTTAAAGTTAATTTATGGTTTTATTAAATTTTACCCACCGCTACAAATAAATATAAAGTTTTAAATATTAATGTCATAACTTCATAAAAAAATAACAAAAAATAAATAATTGCGCATACTTAATTTAAAATATATATTATTGAACTAAAATTAAGAGTATATTACACATTTTGAAATGGAAAGCATGAAAAATTAAAGTAATTATAATACATTATATAATAATTTCAATTAAAATAATGATAGTTAGAAATTTTGAATAATAAAAGAGCATTTAATTTTCATATTTTAGTTTTGGCCTTGAATTTCATTTCAAGGACATTTATAATTATATGTTATCTTTAATGCAGAGGCATAGTAGCTATACAGACTGAAACAGAAAATTATCCTTCAAGTACAATTAAAATTAATATTAAATAAATCACTTTTGATTATTCAATAGAAAAATTTGTTTTAAGTACTATAATTGACAAAATAAGATTTTAAGAAAAAAACATTTTTCTAGCATTTAATACTCCTGTGATTATATTTCCAACTTTTATTTTACCAACGTTATTCATGTACCTATAGGCTTTAATCTATTATATTTAATATTCACTCATGCTAAAGTAGTAAAATCACAATGGTATTATAAAACTACGAACTACCTATAAATGATATTTGTATACAACTGTGATAATTAAATTATGACGTTACTATATTAGTAAGTTTATTATTACTAATTAGGTATTATTGTGGGAAATTGGAAGTTAAGTTAACTTTCGTTATACTAATAACTAATGTATAAAATCCATGCGAAAATGTAAAAAACGTGATATAAACAATAATGTTATATTTTGACCTACCAGAATTGCATGCAAACTGCGACGCAAATCGGTGAATGATGTCGTTGGATAGATGGCAGCGTTTATAAAAAAAAAAAAAAAACTAAAATATTAAATTACTCGAGACTTATTTAAAGAACCAAAACGACGTTGATTGTTAAAAAAACACTGCCGTTGTCGTTATAGCACAGAACACAATCGTAAGTATTCGCCGGTGATCGCAACAAACGCGTAAAAGTAAAACGCGGTGAACAAAGTTGACGAAGTAACTAGTAGTAGGACTGGTATACTATACAGTAGTAAAGCACAAACACAATTGATAGCGTTTGAAATCGAAATACCGAATAGCGAATGTTGAATAGTGAATACTGATTGTCATTATTTGTCGGATGAGTGTGTAGCGCAAGCGCGTTATAGGTGAAACGAAGGAATGTGTTGCACGAGACCGACGATTAGTGTCGTCAATTATCATTGGTTAAAAACTCACAATGACGTCATACGCCACCAATCACATTGGCCGATATAACGATCACGCGTCTAGCTGTCGCGTCACCGACCTGCATCGACAAGCACGATAAAATACTCCTTTCCATACCCCACACCATTGGTTATATTTTATATTCGGGGAACACATTATACATAAACATAATAATTATGTTCCCCTTCTCCGTTCTCCACACAATACTGGCCACATCAATTTAGATACCGTATACCGAGTGTATGATGTTATTAATTTTAAATTTATTATGTCGAATTATTGTTGAATAGTTGAATACCTAATCGAATATTCTAGACGTCCATATTCCATGTTGTGGACTTGTGATCGTTGGACATTGGTCGTCATCGTTCGACCGCGTCCCAGTACTTTTCTTAACTTTTATTTCAATCGTCCACCACCGTAGACAAGAATACCACACCATAGGCATTAGGCACACACGACACGCTACCAAAGTGGCAAAGTACCAAGTTCCAACTACCCATTAACATTACTGCGTAATGGTCATTCGTAATTTCGTACATGTGATATGTCCTGTAGGGCTGTAGGTACAGTGTACGACGGTATATTTTAATAATATACGTTTATTTATATAATAAACGTTTCACTAGGATTTCTATAACAATTTCATTTAACCTCTAAAGTGGACTATAATATAGTCTATAAGCACTATATATAAAAAAAAAAAGAACACATCACGTAAATATCCATATAAATTCCAATCAAGGACTTTCAAGGACGTACAGCGTCTGGGCGTCTAATAAGTATTATATTATGAATAATAAAATAAAAAAATAACCAATATTACATATTCACAAAATACTTATTAAATTTTCAGTAGGTATTGGTATTTACTATTTAGTTGTATTTTTCAAATTCGTAGTTATTGTCAATACTTACAGGTATACAATACAAAACATATCGATAGTAACAAAAAAATCACTAAAATAGTAAAATGTATTATAAGATCCGGATTTGCGGTGACTCAAATATTCGGCTATTTTATTAATTATTATTTATTAGATATGTATTCTGGTATTCAAATTTACTAGATTTCGCATTCGCATATAACGTATTTAACATTATAAATCTAAATTTAAAATTAATAAAATTATAATTAATTATTAATAATAATACCTATACAACTACACTATTTAAAAAAAAAAAAATGGTTTAAGTGCTTATAAGTAAGTCCTATCTATCTAAATATTAAAATACTTACTTATCTAACATTGTTATAATAAAAAATAATATTTTACTTAGAAATGCTTCAGAAATCAAATAAAAGTAAAATATTTAGTAATGTAAGTATAGATATCATAATATGTATATATTCGCAAAAAATCAAATTTAAAAAATATTTAGCTGATAGGTAATTCTTTATTATATTTATAGAGATATACTTTACTATATAGATATTATATTAGATAATAGTCATCTCTCATCTACTTTTCATGTTTAAAACTCAAAACATAAAATTATTTAAATTTCATTTATATATTTTTTCTGATTATTATAATCACTGTAATTAGTGTATTTTATTTTTTTATATAATTTATTTTTTTTTTCTACTATAGTACTAGTATTCACATTTCTAAAAATCGTAATAGATAGATAGGTATGTGCGCACGGAAAGAAATTATAAAGAAAATATAGAAAAAAATGTTCGGTTGCTCCTTGACAACATTATTTGGTAATAGTTTTCCATACACACTTTCAATTTTTGATCGGGTTTCACCGTTCATTAAAAATACGGATTGCATGTCCGCATTAATATTACATAATGGAGTTTAACGTGTTTATTAATTGGAATCTTAAATATTAATATCTGCAAACTGCAAGTGTAACATATTTAAATTAAATATTTCTACCAATTATTTAGGTAATCAATGGTAATTATAGTTAATCAGGCATATATTTTTTAAATAATAATTACTTGACGTACCTAAGTTAGGCACTCGTTTAGGTAACTATACGAACTACCTATACCTATATTATATACTGTGATCTGCAGTCTTCGTTAATTATTGTTATTATACTTTTATAATTTTGTTCATATTTATATAAGTTAAATAAACATACCTAATATATAAGATAAGTATTATACCTAATTATTATAAAATTAATGATAAATTAATTAATATTTACAATTATGTTGGATAAATACTTAATATAATTACTTAGTTATAACTTCATACAATATTGATATATTGTAATTATTATTATCAATATATAGATTATAAACTAGTTATTTTAGGTACCTACCTACTATAATTCTATATAATATATATTATATTATAAATACGATGTGTCGATAGGAATATAGGTTATAGCCTTATTATTATACCTAAGTTTTAGATATTGTACCTTCTGTAAAGTACTATACTATTATACTACTCGTATATATTATATTATAATTTATAATTAAACATTTTAATACGAATATACGATATTATATTATTAATTTATTATTATTATTCAAACTTTGAATCATGCTTATTATTATTTTAACAGTTATTATATTAGGTAATAGGTATACCTATAGTACTTATTAACTACTATAATTATTAATTACTAATGTACCTAATAGTACCTAATCCGCAATTATTCGTTTAACTCGTGTGAAATTGTAATATATACCTGCATTATAATATTATAATATCACAAATTATATCTACAATTCTACATACCAACCATATATTATAATATTGTATTATAATATAGTGTTATACTGTTATGTCCTAATCTAAAGTATTCCCATTTGTAATCTTTAATCTTCATATACGTGTATATGAATTATTTAATATAAATATATAGGTATGTGTGTAACGCATATACACGCAGACTTCGTCTACACGATATAAGCACGATTATAATTTTGTTAAAAACACTCGGAAAATAATCTGTATCTGTCAATGTATATACTATATACATATACACAGTTTTTTACACAGATATTTTAATATTATCATTATAATCGATACAATATACTCGTATAAATATATATTATACATATGAATATAGGATGTCATAGATCTATTAAATATCATAGAATATAATTCTTTATTTTTGAACAGTTTTTTTTTCTTAATTATTGTTATCCATTTTTTTTTATAAATTTAACCATTTTCTAAAAAAAATTAAAATAAATTTTAAATTTTGAAAATAACCAGTTTATAAAGTAAAATTGTGTAATAATTGAATAAAGATGTCGATTATTTTAATATAATTTTTTTCGTTTCTGAAGAAATTATATTTTTAATATGTAGTGACGTTATAATTTATGATAATTAATTACCTACTTCATTATCATGGCATGCAAAATATATTTAAACATAATTTAATAATTCATTATTATTTTTATAGTTATCAGTATTTTTCGATTAATTATAGGTATAGCCATCTCGAATTCTCCTTTCTCCAAATTGCTATTAAGGTAATATACATATATCATAATTTTGTTAATATATCATTTTACAATCCACGATATACCTACCTATGATTAAATAATTCCAAATAACATCAGAAATATTAGGTATTTCTTTAATAAATTAAATAATTTCCAAAAAAATCGGCATCAATTAAGAGGTTGGCCCATTAAAGTTATACAATTGTACTCTATAAACTAGCTATTTTAATATTTAACTACCTACCTAAACTTACAAAAAAAAAAAAAAAAAAAAAAAAAAAAAATATTTTTTTACGATATGTTTAATTTAAAAAGTAATATATGTATTATTATAGACTATTATAGTCCGTTAGGTAACAAATAATTAGAAAAAAACACCGTTCAGGCGTTCAAAAATCTTAATTTTTCGTGGAGATATTACTATATGGTCACACCCTGTACATGCCTATATAATAGAATTTATCAAGTACCTGTAGAGTGTAGACCACGGTATTATATAAGACGTGGTGTGTAGACAAATATAATAAAATAAGAGTATAACTATACTAATATCCATTAATTATACTTATCCCATAATATATTATGTATTATAAATTTATAAACTATAAGTAATTTGGATTAACAGATACCAAATAGCATTGT
>JAIUCT010000018.1:3867529-3883169 GCA_021307375.1 Tetraneura akinire | reverse complement strand
CTTAGAACAGAATAACTTATTATTAGTACTTACCTTAATATCTATAATGATAAAAAAGACGTTCATATTTGAATAATTTAAATAATAAATATGAGCAATTAAAATATAATTATTATATATTATATAATATTATAATAATAACCATATATATTACATAATACTATATACTATATAGTCTATTATAAATTGTATTAAAACCTTTAGTTGATCTATTTATATTATATAGTACCTATGTGATGATAATACAAGGCATTTATTTTTATACTCATAACTCATAAGTCATATTATGACATTATGTAGGTAACTGAACTTTATATAAATTCAAAAGGAAAAACCGTAAGACTACTGCTACTATTATGCCTATACTTTGGAATCATTCATACCTATTTTATTTAGACAAAAAAAACGTTCTAAACTAAAACGAATAGGTTTATTGGTAAGTACCTATATGAAATAGTGTAGTGATTTCATTTCGCTATTGTACCTGGTGGCTGTTATTCTATTGCAGTATGCATATTATTAAAATGGGCAATAGTTTGAATTGTTTAAATATTGCAGAAGTGCGAATCGTCTTAACAAATGAAAAATGCCTTATCTGATCGATTAATAATAAAGTAAATTCAATCGAAAAATATATCTAGGTACCTACCTACCTACAAATCTACGATTAATAATATTATTATTACAGGTACTGTAACAGTATGAGTATAGTCTACTAGTCTACAATAATTAATATAGTAGATTAGACAGATTAGTAGTAGTAAGTACCTGATTAACTTATTTCATTATATAAAAATTATACATACGTATTTATGAAGGTTACCTACCTACTTTATGTAATTCCGAGGAATACTATATTACTATAATGATGTAAGTACTCGTACTTTCCAATTTTTTGTCAACTTGCTTATTTTTATTACCTACATATTTACAATACGAATACCTATACTGTGTATATTACGTTTATACTAATTTAATATAATCCTTATGTTCATTCTTCATTCATAAAATAACGTGTAACTAATTAGGTAAGTGTCTACCTAATAATTTGTAGGTCGGGGTGAATGTCGTTTAGAAAGTGTATACTTGACCTAAAAATATGAAAAAAAAAAAATTATTTTCCTCTGAATCATATCTATATTTACCTATTCAATAAATGTAGGTATAACCAATAAAGATTCTGCAGGCGACTAATTAGGACATTAAAATATATGTCGGTATCTACCTATATGGCTATATGCAGGGCAGGATCTAGGGGGGCGCCAAATTACAAAATAATTTGTGCATATATATTAATAGTTTTTAATCATTTTATAATAAATGTTTATACAAATTACAATTTCTATTTCCATTTGACTTTTTATGGTAATAACAATGAGAAAACCTACTAACTAAAAAAAAAAAAAAAAAAAAAAAAAAAAAAAAGGAGGGCGCTAATTTTATACTTTGCCCCGGGTAAAAATATATACTAGATCCGGCACTGGCTATATGCATGTAGCATAATACAGGTATGTAATATGTTTTATAACCGAATAAATAAGATATAAGTTAAATATTATATTCATAACATGTAAGTAAAAACTAAAAAGTAGGTGCCGGTATAGTACCTATATAGATGGTAATAATTATAATACATGTACAATATAGCTAATTATTGATTACACCGCAGTGTGCCAGTGTAACATGGTAGAATCACAGTACCTATACTGTGATTAGGATTTAAATGTTAATACTTTAAAAAATTTGGAATAGTACCTAATGTAAAAAATGGAAATCACTAAAAATTATTATATAAAACCATTAAATTTGTAAAAATTGTATACAAAAAATAGGTAGGTAGGTAATTAAAGTAACTATTTGTACCTGGTGCTAAATATTATATTGTGCTAGGTACTGATTATTGTTCATTTCTATAACTGTCGTCTGTCACAGTTATAGAAATGAACAATAACTGTGTATATAACTGATGATTTTTAATTTGTCTTCGTTTATTATGTTTATGTACTAAAATTTTCTTTAGTAGGTAATATTAATAATTAATGAAACAAATAGATTATTTATCATTTAAACTAGTATACTACGTTCTTATTAAATATAAAAGCATATATCAGTAGATAGTAGTAGCAAGTTAAAAAAAAAAAATTAATACATAGTACCTACTGATAGTAGTAAAAGAACAATATACATAAATGTAATTGTTATAACTTATAAATATTAAAAAAAAGGTGATGGGAGGATCTATTCTCCTCATCACCCGTTTGACCATCATTGGTGTCTATAAAATAATACAAAAAATTGAACACTTAGGACTTAAAGATGAACCATACCTAATTATAAACAAACAATACATAAATTAAATTATTATGTAAATATATGTTATTATCTAATTAATGGACATTACATTTTTAAAACGAGTACCCAGTCACCCGATTTAAATGTTATAAATAATAAACAAAATGTAACTTGTGAGGTCATCTGTATCTATGGAAACAAGACAAATACACACAATAAAGTTAAAAATTGACAGTGTAATGGAAAAAAGGTCAATTATTAAAAAAGCACCAGTGGATTTATTCATAAGAGTAATAATTAATGCGTATAATAATAATAATTTAATATTTATTATTTAATAATATTCTGTTATAGATGCATCGTGCATTAGTTGCTAAAAATTATGGGAACGCATTAAATTATTGTAACGCAAGTAAAAATTATTAATGAATGAAAAAAAATAATTTATATTTTATATTAATATATTTATAGTTTTAAGTCACGAGCAGGAAAATGCAACAATGATAACTTTTCATAGA
This sequence comes from Tetraneura akinire, assembly GCA_021307375.1. Classification (NCBI taxonomy): domain Eukaryota; kingdom Metazoa; phylum Arthropoda; class Insecta; order Hemiptera; family Aphididae; genus Tetraneura; species Tetraneura akinire. Next base: position 3,880,359 of record JAIUCT010000018.1, on the reverse strand, counting down.
CTTCTCACAAAAAAATTGGAAATGAGTAAGTGCTTCAATATATATTTCCAATTTATATTACAATCTTATACTCCAATCAATGCAATAATTTTAACTTCAGTGGAAGAGGATACTGATTCTACGGATACCAGAAGTGAATCTAGTTCCTCAGAAAGTATGATTGATACAGATATGTGAAATAATAAAAATTAAGTATTTAGAACTATTTATAATTATTAATTTATATTACACATAATTAAATTATTTACAATTTGTTGTACACATTTAAATCTGTAAATAATTAATTATTCATTTAAACTAATTATTAATTTAAAATTTAAAAACTAAATGATAAAACCAAATTAAATATATATACTTATATTTTTATATATGTTACTAATAGGTAATTATTATTCTAAGCTTTGAATTTGTTTACGAAAATTGATTTAGACAATTAGGGATTACAATAATAATTTAAATTAGTATGTCTTTTAAATTAAAATCTACAATTAATATAATTCAGATTTTTAAAGTAACTATTCACAATATTATTACAAAACAAATCAAAAATACAATAATTTTGTTAAATAATTGATTTTAAATCTTTTAAAATTCTGTTATGGAAATAATTATTTTAAATTTCTAATTTATTTTGGTAAAAACCAATGGTAAAACAAATGTTAAATATCTGCACCCTGTACCATGAAAAAGGAGAACACAAATTATTGTAGGTTTTACAATAACATTGATACACACACATAAATATAAATATTTCAGTATTACATATATAAATGTAATAGTTTAATAAAATAAAGTCTGAATACGAAAAATAAAAAAATTAAACATTCCTTAACAATGTTCACAAAATAAACAAATACTTTACATTATTTTTTCTATTTACAATTTTAATTATTTATAATTTATTTTGTATTAAATAAAAGAAAATATGTGCAGATTTGTTTTCAACTTTAAAAGCTATTGTGTAAGAAGCAGCAGTCTTGGTGTTTGCTTGTTATTGTACTAGTATATGTATGTAAAACATTTTTTAAGGAACAAAAAAAAAAAAAAAGTAATAACTATAATTATAACATATAAATAAAAAAGTAGAGAGGTTGATTAATAATAAAGGAACTAGTTTTTAATTAGTATTTAAAAATTTAGATTATTAAACAATTTTACAACAAAAGCCTAATGAAAATAATGTAATGACACGATCATTATTATTTAAAATTTTTTAGTTGAATGTACTATAATTTATTCTATAAATAATGTTATTCTACAATAAAAATAATAAATTAAACAATAAAATTGATCAAATTTACATAGATATATTTTGACTATAATATATTTTATTACCAGTGTCATTACTTTATTTTTGGCTAACATGACATTTAATTATTTAATAAATCTTAAATATACTTATTTATAAATATTTTTTAAATGTTTACATACAATTTACTTCTATTATAGTACATGTACAAATTAAATTTATGACAAAATTATCATGACAACAATAATTTAATAAGTTTAAGGGAAGAAAATGTTTAACTTCATGGAATGAAAATAAATAAATTCACAATAGCTACAATTATTTTTAACTTAATATATTAAATTATAAAATAACAAAATTAGTATGCAAGTTTTTAATAAAATATATTTTGTAAATTTGAAATATTTATAATAATTATGTTATACAGCATACCAAGGTATATTTACATTTTTAAGAAATATCATGATTTAAAAATATGTTAAAATAAAATTATTATTCAAGTACTTGGCGTTGAATAATTAAATAGATGATCATAGTATAAAAATACTATGATTGTCTCAACAAATACGTTATGTTATTATGTTTTTAAAATAAACTACCATGGCAATAATCGATAAATAGAAGAAATACTAATCAGATGACTTAATAATAATGAGTATGACACTAAGACTATATTATAATATAAAACTTCATTGCTAAGAAAATGTGTATGCAAGAATAAATATGATTATATTTAAATTTCACAATTACAATAAAATGTTTCATTGATGTAGCTAATGTGAACTTATTTTGTAAATTAATACAGTTGTATACATATTAAGTAGTCATAATATTTAAATTTTCACATAAACTTACACAATAATATTAATATTTTAAACTTATTAACTAATATATGTACAGTAAAAACCACCTTAAAATTATTGGCACATTTTTATTTTTTATGAGGGTGGATAATTAGAGGTAGAAGAATAAATAAATATGATGGCTACTTAAAGATTAAAATAATAATTTATAAATGTACATAAAAATGTAAAAATAAATTGTAGTTTTTCTATTTAAAAATATTAATTGTTCATTGAAAATTAAAATTATATATATAAAAAAAAGATAATAAAATAAAAATTTTTAACTAAAACTGTTGAAAATTTTTATATAGAGTGAGGCAGTTGGTTCTAACAAATTGTATTTTATTCAATATAAAGATATTTAAGTAATATCAATAAAAATCTTAACTTTTAAAAATTACATTATTTAAGTGGCCCTCTTCATTTTGTATACATTCGGCTATTCGTTTATGCATACTACTCATGATTATGTAGTATATGCACGTTGATTGCTGTAATTTTACATCTAATATTTTCTTACAATTGTAATAGAGTGTGTAGTTTATTGGTGAATACTTTAAATTTCAAAAAATCTTACAAAAAGAAATCAGGGGGTGTTAAATCAAGAAAACATGGTGGCCAAGCAATAACACTATTGAGTAAAATCTGCACACGATTCAGAAACATTCTCCACATTTCTTGCCAGCTGATTTCTTTTTGTAGGGTTTTTTGAAATCTAAAGTGTTTACCAACAATCCATATACTCTATTACAGTTAAAAGAAAACATGAGACGGGAAATTATTTCCATTGAAGTGCATAGGCTGCAGAATTATGAGCAGCATGTGTAAACACTTAAATAATGTAATTTTTAATAGTTAAGATTTTTGTTGACATCAATTAAATATAATCTTTATGTTGAATAAAATAACATTTGTTTCATTACTTTGTTTCTAATACTTGATTAATAAACTACAATTAAAAATTGTCAGAACTCACTGCCGCACTTTGCATTAACATACATTATTCAATGATTTTGATTTTATAAAATAAAATATGGATCAATAAAATAAAATAAATTTTTTTTTTTAAATTTAAACTTTAACATTTTAAGTTTAAAAAAATCATTAATATTACATATATATATATATATATATATATATAAATTATTAAACAATACTGGGTTTAAGTTATATATAGTTGTTTGTTTTTGAGTAAGAGACTATCTTAACATTTAAGATTCCTAATCCCATTCACTAATATAAAATTAATGGGATAACAAGAAAAACCATTTATACAATATATAAATTCTTCTTTTGAAGTTTACATGATTAATACATAAGATAGTTCACTTACTAAAACATCAATGACTCAACCTTTAGAAGCTAGGTAATTTCAAACTCATTATATTACAATAAAAAAAAAAAAAAAACGTTCTAAGGAGTTGATGGCATTAATGATGTTACTGCTGTATTATTATACTGACGACACTGCCATGCAATACGTTCCATTACACATGATGCTGATAGTCTAGCTTCTGCATCATGATCCCAACATTCTTCCATTGTATCACATAAAGCTATTAAACCCTAGAACATAATTTCATAAATTCATATAATAAGTTATGTAAAAATAAGTATCAATAAAATTGCAATTTGAATATTTCTTACTGGATGTGATTTCCAACTGTCTTTAAAAGCGGGTCTTAGTTTTTTATGTACTACACACTCTTGCATGTCTTCTAAAGATGGATGTTGTCCAACTTCTTCTTCGAAAGGTAATCTATAATCTGGTATGGGATCTTGTTGTGCAGTACATCTTGTTGCTAATTCCCATAGTACTAATCCACATGCATACATGTCTATTCTTAAAAATGCATCCCTTGAAAAATTTATTGCTCCTTCTAATACTTCTGGAGCCATATATCTTCTTGTACCAACCTATTAAATGAATATAAAATAATTGACATTCTTTTTGTTAGTTAAAAATTTGAGTTTACTTGTCCATGTGTATCACCACATGATTTGCCAGGTTGAAATACCAAAGCAAGACCAAAATCCGCAATGCAAGCAGTTAAATCATGTTTAAGTAGAACATTGTTACTTTTAAAATCTCTATGTGCTATGGCTGGTTTATATTGATCTGATTGTTCAGAAGGAATTTCTTCATGTAAATGCATTAGACCTCTGAAAATAATAATTTTAAAAGTGATGTATATTATAAGATATTAATTAATAAACTTACCTAGCCATGGACTGAGCAATGTGACAAAGTTGATCCCAAGTTAATACATGTGATTTTAAGTAGTCACATAAAGATCCATATTCATGATAAGCAGTAATTAACCAATATTCATTTTTGGCATCTTCAATGCCACTTGCGTGTTTTTCAGCACCAATAAAGAATAATATATTGTCATGTTGCATATGGGGCAATTGGTATATATCTTGTTCTACTAACCATGAATTTTTATCCTTAATAATAAATAGTAGATACATAATTTATATTTTATTAAATAAAATAGTTATAATTATTTTATTTATTATTATTACCTGAGGAGGAAATATTTTAACAGCCACAGTCTCCCATCTGTGAAGAGCTTTCCATACTGCACCATAACGACCTCGTGCTTTTATTTTAACTAACTTAATAGGACGATTACTAAGTATTGGAGAACAATTTCCTAAATGTGAGCTGTCTGATGATGGGACCTTAAAATTTGTACGATAAAAAAATACATCAATGCAAAATATAAAAAGACATAATGTAAGAAAAATAAGTAATAATAATAGTTTATTCAACTTACCCACTAAAGATTTAAATTCCAAAGAAAGTATCCAATAAAAAAATAAATAAATACAATCAATGGTAAAGGTATAAAGGACAACTTTATATGCAAATAAAATAAATGATAGCTAAATTAACCTTAAAATATTTACCTAATAACATAAAATTATATTTGTATAATTTATACTCATTATTGAAATATTTGAAGTAGGTAAATATAATTTTTATTAAAGATTTACAAATGAATTAAATTAATACAACTAATTATTTTTAACTAAAATTCATAAACTTTCAAACATGAATTGTAAATTTTTTTGTTGCACTACTCATTTAGTATATATTTGTAAATAAAAAAATAAATAGGTAATATCATATAATATAAAAAAAAATCATGAACTAAAATTAACATAATTAAGTTTACTTACATGAGAAAATTGAGGAATTTTTCTTCGCTTATAAACCCAATAAACAAATAAAAACATACTGGCAACAGCTACTAAAGGTATGGTAGAAAATATTATAGTGTGTATTAATTCATTATTATCTTGAATTGGCTTTGCAGCTATAATAAAAAGTAATAACATACATTTCTGAATTACATATATTATAGTGTGTATGAGTGGCGCCGAAATATTTTTTAGTCACCAGTTCAATGTACAACACCAACAATCCATCCCACATTTTATAACATAACATAACTAAATATATATTAATCTATTATTATTATATTAATACTTTTATGGTTATCAGTATTATTACTATTTGTTACTTTTCATTTAAATTATTATACTACAATAAATGTCTTATACCAGGGGTCTCCAACCCTTTTTTATGGCGGGCCAAATTTGAGATATGGTTTGGCATCGCTGGCCAACATTTTTATAGTAATATAGAAGTAATAAAATTGAAGAATAGATACGATTTATTTAAAAAAATGTATATTTATTAGTAGTGCTTATAAGTTAGTTATAAATATATTATTATATAGTTGATTAATTTTTATCTGACCAATGCGCAAGTACACTTAGAAAAGTGGAATCTACGGGTCTTTCTATTATTAGTTAATGTTAGTATGTTACAAGCGTGAATAATGAACATTTGACCTACGAAACTAGAATAAAAATATAAGATAAAAATTATCAACAACATTGATTGTTCGTATTATATAAGACCAAAAGAAAAAACTAATATATTATTTTCAAAACATTAATTAGCTTGGAGGGCCGGTTTGAAAACCTTGGCGGGCCGGATACGGCCCGCGGCCGTAGGTTGGAGACTCCTGTCTTATACAATTTAACAAAATACCTATTTTAACATTTAGACCTACACCCACCTATCTTTTTCACCAATTCAATTGAACTGGCTAAACATTATTTTCGGCGCCACAGGCTATGTATAGGTATATTACTTACATGGTTCAATTAGAGGTGTTGGAACAGGGTCATAAAACAATTCAGAGTTACATAAGTCTAATTCACAACAACAAAACATATGATCGGTAGGTTTTTTTTTTTTTTTCTCTTTACATTGTTTTTGACCATGGCATTCAACATTATTCAAAAAACACCCCTATATATATATATATATATATATATAAAAAAAAAATTAAACTTGCCTCATACCAGAAAAAATGTATATATACATATTAAAAAATGTTTTACATTACCTTTAGTTCTATAACTAACTCATTTGTTTTAGTGTTATTTCTCCAAACAGCATAGCAGTATGATTGTTTATCATTCTCTGTAAAGCATTCTTGGGTTTCATTCCCACAACCATGTTCACCTTGTGAATTTACACATAAAGTAGTGTTGTAATATTCACATTTAATTATGTTTGGTGAATTATGATGATTAGCACAATTACTAATAGTTAGAGAAACTATAATACAACATATACATAACCAAAACTTTTGTTCCATTTTTCGTTCAAAGTTGTAGTACACTTTTCTTTTAATTACAAATTTTAATTTCCATTTTCTAAAAAAATAAAAAAAAAATTTAGGTACGATATAAGTAATTTATTATAACTACATAAGTAACACTAGGTTGCAAACGAGGTTGCAAATAATAAGTTTAATATATTACTAGAATGATAAATGTAATTATTTTTTTTATTTTACAACACTATAACCGATATAGGTATATTTATCGTATACACGTCATTTAAAGTATTATTTTTGTACCATAACAAATTATGAATTTTAATAAGTATTTATAGGACTTGGTAGTATGAGTGAATAATCCATTAATAATTTTTTACTATTGAAATGTATTGATTATTTATTAGTTACAAATATTATAATGACCAACATTCCAACAACTTATATTAGAGTAGTTATCTTGAAACATCAGATGAAACTTAACTATTATTAATTTTTAAGAACAATCCTATTATTATTCTATGTATAACATCAGTAGTAGTATTATATATAAATATTGCCTAAAGTTTAATATATACATGCTTATTATAGTCTATAACACATAATTATAAATTTAATTGATCAAATTAATAACTAATAAATAATAATAAAATTATATATTAATTTAGGTAGTAAATATTATAGATCTTATTTTTAAGTGAACTATTTTAATTAATATATCAATTTTGTAACGTTTTATTACTCTATAAATATTCAATTTTGTCGACAAAAGCAATAGTAATAAAATGGATAATAAATACAAAATATTGGAGAATTGATAAGCTTAACCTTTGTTATAAAACATGGAAACAAAATTAATATTTGATAGGATAATAATATAAATTAATCAAATGAATATGGATGACATAAAGTAGACTATGTTAATATTGACTGATACTAATAATCTTTCACAAGTAGCAAGAGTACTACAGAATTTGATTTTTTAATGCAATAATTAGAGCTTAATATACATAAATATATACTTTTTTGATAATATAGAAACCAAAATTTTAAAGTCTGATGCAATTTACTATAAAATCAAAATTAATGGTTTTCTTATGTCAATTTCAACACTCAATAGACTTTTTATGGGATGATTTATTAGAATAAATAAAATACTTTGATTTCAGGAGAAAACTTTGTACCCATTACTTACGGTAGAATTGTGGCGATTCATTTGCACGCCGTTTTTTGTACGAATTGTTCGTCTTCCTTAAAACGAGACGTACAAAATTAACATCCAATAGTTTAGAAGAAACCGCACAGCACACAAACGCCACAAATTTAGAGAATTCACTAATAAAACGCAATAATAACATAAATGACAAGAATTTTTAGTGATTTTTCACAACAAAAACAATATGGACGACCCCTGTAAAAAAAAGGTTTATTACACGCAAAAACAGTGTGTCCAAATGTATGATATAAACATTTCGATTAATGATTATGTTTTTTATGTTGCTAATAAATTTGAAATTAAAATCGAATAATCAGGTAATATGATATGTAATTAAAACTCAGAACTCGTATCTGATGTAGTTTTGTAGACACAGATATCGATTTAATTAATAAAATAATGACATATTATTATTAGAATATAAATCATTGATATTATTTCTTATCAAGTTTTGCATATTGATAGTGATTGTTGATTGATAATGTTGAATTGATAATCATGTTATTATTTGATGATTGATAACGTTTTGTCTTGTGTGTTCAACATTGAATATTTTAATTCATATTTGAATATTTGAATATCACACGTGACATTCGGTAGTTCGATATTATATTTTATATTTATAATTTTAACATTAATCATTATAAGAACAATAATTTGTATTTTAGATATTAATTTATTAGTATTCAAGTAAAATGGGAAAAACGAAAAAAAAGAATTTTCGGGGTGGTATAGATAAACCGTACCCTAATTTGGCTGATCAGATCGTCGGTGATCATATAGTATCAAAAAAAAATAAAGAACCAAAGATACGAATACGCCAAGATGAAAATGATGAGGTAATATTATAATATTTATTTAATGAATGCAATTTATTGCATTGATTATTTAATTATGTTAATATTTAGGTTATTGGATCACAACTATCTAAACGTATATTGGATCAAGTTAGAGAACAAAAACAAGAAATAAAGGACAGTGGTGAGTTTTAATGTTTTAGGTTATTTTATTGTTACTTGTTAGATATTCTTAATTGTAATATATGCTTAATTTGTATATTATTTTAGATGGTCCAAGAAACAACTTACTGACATCATTAGGTTCTGGATCCGATTCTGAGGAAGATGAAGAAGAAACACCGATGTTTGGTGAAGGAGGAGATGATGATTTTTATGAACAATTGGTAATTTTAATGGTACTAAATAAAAAATATTGTATCAAATATGTTTGTTTTCTTTTGTATAGGAAATTAATGCCGACGATGAAAAAGCATTAGAGAAATTTATGTCTAAAAAACCTGAAGTTCGAATAACTTTGGCTGATATGATTATGGAGAAGATTACTGAAAAACAAACTGAAATGCAAACTCAGTTTACCGATGCTGATAGTATGTTTACATGTTAATTTTTTTTCTAAAATAAATGACTTAATGATATCTTATAGTCTTATACCATTATAATATATTAATTTTGGCTCATATGCATTTATATAAAATATATGTAAAAAGGTTAGTAGTTTATAATGAGTAGTTTTTAACTGCTAGAATCATTTATTGTCATTGGATTCAGTAAATAATAAATTACTAGTAAGATGGTGTTAGAATAACCACTATTTAATAATCATAATTCTAATTATATATTTAAGTATTAATTTATTATTATGTTAATTTTAGGTGTTCAATTGCAAGATGTGGATCCACGTGTAGTTCAGATGTATAGAGGCGTTAAACAAGTTTTAACCACTTACAGAAGTGGAAAATTGCCAAAAGCTTTTAAATTAATTCCAAAATTACGAAACTGGGAGCAAATTCTATATATAACAGGTTTGTTAAATTTTGACAAACAATTATTATTTTTACTTATATATACTTTATATATGTATAGAGCCTTCTACATGGAGTGCAGCGGCAATGTACCAGGGTATTCGTATATTTGCATCTAATTTAAAAGAAAATATGGCTCAGAGATTTTATAATCTTGTTTTATTACCTAGAGTAAGAGATGATATTGATGAATATAAAAAATTAAATTTTCATCTTTACCAAGCATTGAAAAAAGCTTTATTTAAACCTGGTGCTTTTATGAAAGGAATACTAATACCGTTGTGTGAAGTAAAAATACTTTAAAAATATAAATTTAAATAATTTAGGTTTGTTTATTATATTTTAATTTTTAGAGTGGTACATGTACTTTAAGAGAGGCAATTATTATTGGATCAGTTATAGGTAAGAATTCTATTCCAATGTTGCATTCAGCGGCAGCTATATTAAAATTAGCTGAAATGGAGTATAATGGAGCTACATCAATATTTCTAAGAATACTTTTTGATAAAAAGTATGCACTTCCATATAGAGTAGTAGATGCAGTTGTTTTCCATTTTCTGAAGTAAATTAAAATGCATCTAATTTAATTTATATATATATATAATTAAATAAATTTTTAATTTATCTATTAGGTTTGAACATGATAAAAGAGAATTGCCAGTATTATGGCATCAGTCATTTTTGACTTTTGCTCAGCGTTATAAAACAGACATAAGTTCTGAACAGAAAAAAGCTTTATTAAAATTACTTAGAACAAAATCACATCCAACAATTACACCAGATATACGCCGTGAATTAGAAAATTCTACATGTAGAGATGTTGAAATGCCCGAACCTATGTAATCAATTATTGTTAAAAAATAAAATATTTTTCTTACGGATAATGTGTTATGACTGTAATAAATAAACTAAAGAAATTTTTAAATAATCTTTTATTTATTAATTTTTAAAATTAGTATTCATTTCATATTTTTTTATTTTTATTAAGTTTTCTTTAATTTTATTAATAAATAATTAAATTTATTGAGAGTGAAAATAAGAGGATTGATCATTAGAATTTAAAAAATAAAAAAAGCAAGGGAAGTGATACAGGAGTAAAGAGGATAGTGTTGAATTTTGATTAACATTTGAATGCATGATAAATCATATAATAATATAAATAATACATATATTATATACATATATTTACTATGTGAACATCAAAATTTTTTTCCAGTTTATAAGTTCAAAATTGCTCGAGTTCTGTGAAATAATGAAATTTCAGTTTTTGTGAAAAATTTCGTTTTTTCATCTTTTTTTGATCGTTTTACCTATCGCATAGGGTCAATTATAAAAAATTCGAAAAATGACCTCAATAAAGTTCCAATTACATCCCCTTTCCGACCGAAAACATGCTATTGGTGAAAATCTGATTGGTTAGAAAAAGTGTATATAATAAAAAAAAAAAGACATTATAAAACAAATACATTTTTTGCTTCACTCAAAATCTAAAATTATTGGATATATTTAATAGGCGTCAAAAAGTGTAATGGGGAATAGTATATGTATTTTATTATAATTGAAACTTGAATGCAATGATAAATCATCACATTCGAAGAAATATTTCTATCTGAAGTTCAGATTATGAATTATTAGGTAGTTTTTTTTTCTAATTGATTATAAATTAATTAGTGACTAAAATATTGACATATTTAATAAAATGTTTAGATATAAAAATCTTAAATCACTTTAAAAATTGTACTTAATACATTACCTGTAGACTTTATATTTATACTAAATACTTATAAAGTTATAATAGACTGAGCATGAGTGTAGTTCCACTGGACTTGGATGTGTGCGCCATTCGACTTGATCCGTTGATCTATGCACGTGCGCAAAACAAGTTCAAATTATAAACAACATTAAAACATTTATACATTTCAGAAATATGTGGTAAATATTGGGCAAATTCTGTGACCATACTTCTCCACCACTCCGATCTTTTAATAGTATAAGGTCTATGTAATACATCATATAATAATATAAAATATCTATGTGAATATTTATTATTTTATACAATTTTTAAGTACCTATGTGGCTAATGGCTATGTATAGCCAGGTTACGACTACTCATGTACTTTCCGAATATTCGTTATTACTAATTCGTTGATACTCGTCATGTAGTGGGAATGGAATGGAATGGAGACCTACTCGTATGAATAATCGGTATTCGCTATTCGTCACTTTCCCGCAAATTATCGGTGAAAATGACAGGAGTCAAAGGAAATTTTAAGACCAAAATTGAAAATAGATGTTACTGGTGCCACTGGACATCACTGGATGAGTGGTTTGATGATTGTGAATAAATGCGAGTTTTGATTCCATAGACGATTTTATAATTTAAAAACACAATCATACATTGTTGTAAAATCTAAAAAAAATTGAAGGCTTGTAATTTTATACTCATAGATTTTCAAAATATTTTACATGCATGTATATACGTAAGAGTACGTCATAAAAGATAAAACACATGCAATTTTCATCTTAGCTTATTGAAAAACAAATTTTTTATGTGTCATTGCATATAAAAAATAACAATATAATAAAAATTCCTATAAATAGTTATTATATTATTTGTTCCATCTCGACAAAAATTTCAACTTTAGACGAAAAAAAAATTATCAGTAGATAGTAATGTGTTCCAATAAGTTGTAAATAAGCAACTAAAGAATTTTTTTTAAAAAAACGTCGAAAAGAGCAAAAAAAAAAAAAAAAACACTTTCAAATTATTTATTTGAAATTGTTGTAGCATGAGTCATGTTACATGACATAAATTTCAATAACACTGCTAGATTTTATGTCAAACTAAAAAAATAAGCAAATGCTATAAGTCCTGAACTCTGGTTATAACTATAATTAAACTAAACAAATAAACAATAAATGGTTATTCGTTATTATACATAAAATTTTCAAAGCGTAAGTCTGTAAAACCAAATTATTATTATTATTAATATTATTATTGTTATTTATTATTATTATTATTATTATTATTATTATTATTATTATTATTATT
>JAIUCT010000018.1:3801435-3867519 GCA_021307375.1 Tetraneura akinire | reverse complement strand
TTATTATTATTATTATTATTATTATTATTATTATTATTATTATTATTATTATTAATATTATTATTGTTATTTCTTATTTATTATTATTAATATTATTATTGTTAATATTATTATTGTTATTTATTATTATTATTAAATACGAGTATAAATATTATTGAGAAAAATGTGAATTTTAGGAAATTTTAAAGTTTCATATTTAATTAATAATCAGGTTCCAATATTTTATCACGTTTATGGTATGCCTACTGGTATGTTAAATATCTATGTAAATACCCAATAACATTTTCATGTTCCAAGTTTAATTTTCCTCTGGTTATCTTTAAATATTTGAAATCAAATTTGTCATAATTACAAATTAAAATTTTTCCTAATGTTTTAAATAATTATAATAATTAATATAATTATTATTATATCGCAATTAAGTGCAATTTTGTGAAATTAAAAAAAATTACCTAAAATAAAATACCATCGTGTTTTCAAACATAAAAAAGTGTATGTTTTCTGTACAATAATATAGAGTTTAGGATTTATAGGTAATTAAATAATAATTCATAAAGGCACAGTTCGGTTTAAAAATTGTCTATTTTTTATTTTGTTTGCTTTATTGTATAATTTTATATATATGTATATTATGATTTAAAATAATAAACAAATTATTTACCTATTTTAGTGACTAGATTTATCTTTCTAATATGAACTTTAATCATAATCGAATTCAAAAACGTATGTCATATTATATTATTATTCTATTGTAACATTATAGATGTCAAATAAAATATAGTTTTATTTATATAAAATAAATTTAATATATAAAAGGTACGATGTAATAACTATATTTTAAAATCGTTATTCTACTTGTACCTACTTCCTCGAAATATTTGAAATAGCGTTAAGTTTGGTTTGGACGCATGTATATTATTCACGGGGGAAATAAAACTTTTCAAAGTAAAGGTCGATCGTTATTTCTCAGTATTTTATTTTACATGTAGGTACTGCAGTGCTCATATAAAAGTGTCGCAACAAATAAATTCAATTATTCATTTTTATGTATAGGTAGGTATTTGTTTTTTTGAGAATGAGGACCTGCTATTACAAATATACTTACACCTTTAACGGTCGAATATTTTACTCAAAGTGATAAATAATAATTATTACAAGAAACATAAATTAATGGCATATAAAATATCTACGTATGTATCGGATAAAAATTAAAAAAAAAAAAAAAAATGTGGAATATATTTTATATTCGTTTGACAAAAAAAAAAAAAAAATGTCAAAATTAATAAATATTATCAACAATAAATAATTAAATATTATAATATGAGAGCGTTTGATTATTATTATATTTGTTTTATATTAGTTGCCTAACGCAGTGAATGAATTTTTCGTACTTTTATTGTTACGATAATAGAGAATTAAATCTTAAATCATTTTTAATTGATTGTATTCAAAGACACGACGGTAAATTACAATGGTCCAGGCTCCAGACAATCACCCACTGCAGTGGTCTCCACCGTTATTGAAATTGATGATGGCCGTGTGCCCGTCTCGAGTTTATAATAATAATGTGGCCGTGTGCCCGTCTCGGAATGATGCCAATCAGTATAATATCAAGTTTTTTTCATCTGAATTATTACTATTATTGTTTTATAATAAGATATATAATATTATTAATTATTATGTAATTGTTTTAAAGACATATTTGTTTGACAAACGTATTGTGTGTTCGAATTATTATCAATTATTATGATAGATGAACCATAAATCATTTAAATGTACCTATGTACAAGTACGAGTCTATACTTAAATATGATTAAATTTATGAAAAATACAATTAATATGTCATAAACAAACAACAGTTACTGCGCATATAAACGTATACTGTACACATATAAATAAATCTATGAATAATAAATTTGACGAAAAATAAACGAATAATATTAATAAATACCATATCTGAATTTACGAATAAAATAATAATATTGTTTTAATCATTATTAAATTACTATTATTTGTACTAATGAATTTTTTAATTCACTATATTATTACGTTGGGCATTATTTTTTTATTTTGTCCACATTTTTCAATTTCATATTGTAGTCATATATTTATTAATGAAACGAAGTAATAAAAAAAATAAACGAAACATTTGATAAACTTAACTAAAGGCAATAATGTTGGGAAGATGTCGAATGATTAGGCAAAATTAAATATCGGGACATACCGATATGATTGATTTTTAAGTTAAACCGCGCAGGTTGGAAATGTATGGTAAGTATACACATTTTGCAGTGCTCATAATGTTGGTGTAATAGTTGCACAAAAAAAAAAAAAAAAAAAATGGAGAACTTTTTAATGGTAGTGTAAAAATGTGTAATAATCAAATTTTCCTAATATAAGGCCATTTTTCAGCTTAGATTTCGAGCTGACTTAAATATTTACTCGCGGTCCAATATAAAACTGTACAGGACAAAATAGGTTGCAAAAATCCATACCATACATATTCTCCAAACGACACCCTTGTTTATAAGGAGAAAAGACTCATACACAGCAATATTTTTTATGTGAATATTTTGTTTTCCTTTTATTTTTGGACCTTACCGTAACGTCAATATAAATTAATAAATACAAGAGAATTGTTTATTATGTGCATACAGAAAAAAAGGATAAAAGTGCCCTCGAAAGGTGATCTGAAGTTAAATATCTTTTTTAAAAATCTATACATTCGATACACTTACGAAGTTCGTTGAAATAATTAAAAATATATTTGCATAATATAATATATGTATATACATTTAAATTTTATTCACAATGTCGGTAACGATATTATCGCAATTCACAAGTCATCAATATGATTATTATTATTCTATTGTTGGGAATTGGGATTACATTTTCATAAAGTGGGGTGTGATGAATTTATAATTACTGTTTTCATATTATTATATTATCGTGGTTATATATACACTCATATTATTCTATATAGAGTAAATAGGGTTTGTTTTAGATTTAGGGTATTGATTCGACATAATGTGTACCTTGTAAGTAAAATATTAGTTATACGAAAAGTACTATATAGTATATACTATATTCTATATACATAATAAACATATACGAGTATACATTACAATTTTAATAAATATTGAAAATTGACAATATTTTTTCTAAATAGTATAAAAGTTTAAGTTTTTAATTATATATTTTATTTCCAATTTTTAAGTATACTTTATAACGTACCTATGCTTATAATAAAATATTTTAACAGTCAAAAAAAGAAAAAAAAATATAGGAAAAAAAGGGATATAATTTTGAGGATATACTCGTACTACTAATATTATTTTATGACATTGATTGGAAATAATTGATTTTATAATAAATACCTAAGTGAGTTATTTTCTTTCGAATTTATTGAATTTTTTAAAACAAATATCAATTATCATATTATAATATAATACACAATATACTTGATAATTTATAATTGAAATAACCAGAAAATATTAAAATAATTCTTTTTTGGTTTTTATTAATTTACATCGTAGAAATTCATATAATAGATACCAATTAAATTGTTAGAGTATATTGTCATCTATATTGTTTTTAATTGGATGAATTGTTTTTAGACTAAATTACTAAAGTAGAAACAGAATAAAATATCAAAACACTTGTATATTTAATATATGTAATTACATTAGTGATTAGTCTGATCGTGATTTTTCATTAAATTAATCTAGAATTTCTATGAAAAATTAAAAATATTAATTTCATTTTCATAACGGTTTTTTGATTAAATTGAAATCTTTATTAAAGACTGTATAGACAAATTTGCAATTCTCCGAAGTAGATATCATAATTATACTAAAACTACAAATTGTTCTTTTGTTCCAGTGATATTATATATTTAGTGAAGTAAAGGCGGGATTAATACTTTCAACTTTTTCCATAACATGCAGCCTATATTCGTACATCGTACTAAGAGGATTTCGGTTTAGTTGAATGATTCCACTCTTTTGCTAATATTGTTTAGTACGTTATGAATTATTACTTTTCAAAAATATTTTTTGGTATTCTCGTTTATATTATGTAGTGTAGGTATACATAATAAAATCGTAAGAAATTGATTAGACGACTTGAATAATATTTATGGAACGATTTTTCAAGCACGATAATATTGAAATTTTGAGAAAAATAAACATCAGGAACCAGGAGAATAAAAATGTAATAATAAAATAAAATAAATCATCATTTGACCAGAAAAACTATTAGTTAAAAAAAGGATTTACTTTGCATTAGTAGTTATACGGATCTTTATTCTTTAGTCAATAAAAGCTGATAAAGTTATGTAATCGATAAAATATGGATTTGTAATAGTTATTCGAAATTTCGAAAATAAACAGATCAGAAATGTTCAAATTTGAATACACATTTTATGCGCTTTGCGCTCGCAAGCGTTTAAATTTAGTTCAACTAAATTCATTATTTACAACGATTCGCCGCGTGAAATTTAATTTGGAAAAATATAAATAATTGATTGCTAAGGCTGAAAATGCAAATAGCTTTTCTACTTATACTCAAGCATACAGAACGAGTATAGTATATACTATATACTAATATAGTATAGTAGACAGTAAACTATAAAAACCATAAGATTATAATACATTAAATATTCAACATAATTTGTGATAAAACATTTTCCATCGTTAGCAGCATTCCGTGTAAGCCGGTTATTCTCAAAGAGGGGTGAATTTGTTTGGGGTGGTCTCACAAGCAGGGGTGCGTGTAGGTGTATGATGAACACCCGACGGCAAGCTCTTCAGTATCATTTTCCCACCAGTCTCGTTTGCGCGAAGGTGATCGTTGACCGCATTAAATGGTTCCGAATATTTAAATAATATATCGTCTTGCCGTGGTTATAAATATTTGTATTTAGTTTTGATCTCTAGATCGCATACAACATGTTATTTGATCTTGTACGATGTGAAGTCATTTGATGTTATATTTTTAATCAGAGATTACAAACAGTCGCATTTTAATTTGAAAAGTCTGCCTCCAATTATACAAAAAAAAAAAAAAAAAAAAACGAAAAATAATTATATAATAAAATTAATCATGGAAGATCTAGTAAGTATTTATTAATCATTATTCATAATACGATGTTATTAATGTAAAAAGGAATTATTTAAATTAATAATACAAATAATATAACTACACAATATTATGTTATAATTATTTTTTAGTAAAATTAACAAATTATTTTTATATAAAAACAAACATAATAGGTATAGCAATTTTGTAAAATATATAATTACAAAATCAAGTTATTAATTACGCGATTAAATATTATCATAATTCTTAAATACGAGTATTATAATACGAAATAATTCGTCTTTTTTATGATAATTAATATTTTTTATGTATATAATTTTCATTTTTGTTCGAAACAAACAATAGAATGATTATAGACTAACAGTTATAGAGTAATAATAATAAATATATGAAAATTTTATAGATAGTTCTATTAGAAAGCTACTTAAATATATATAGATGATTTTTAACCTTTTTATGTTATTTTTATTACATTGTAATTTATAAATTAAAAATTATTAGAATTTCAATAGAATAATTAAAATAGAATAAGGTCAGTTAATAGATATTAAATAATAATTATTACACGTATATTGAATTAATGAACAATTGAGATACAGATAATGACAACTTATTATAATTGATTCTTTTTAATTAAAATAATTTCTTATTTTTCTAATTTAAATATCTATATTATAATTTTATTGCCTTACGATTTCTTTTGAATTAATTTGTTATTTTGTGTAGACGTAGAGTATTACAATTAAATATATATTTAAAATGTTGTAGTATTTTAACATTACAATATTAATGTAATTTCATAAAATATTTAATTCTTTACAATTAACTATATTATAATATAATATAATTATTTCATAATTTTCCATTAATATTTCAATTTTATAACATTTTATATTTTTTTATACATTGCTTTTTAATAATAATATTATTAATTTAATTTAAATATCAATGTTACATTAATATATAATGTATATAAATGTATATTTATTTTATATACATTAAATATTCAATATAAAGTTTAAATTAAATTTTTGTACCTATATTATATAAAATGTAAGAAAAAAATAGGTACCTAATAATAATAGTGAAAAGTACTAACTAATTACTAATAATTAATAAATGTAACATACAACGTGTAAAATAATTAATATTGCCAAAACTTTATAAATTATATATATTAATTTTGAGAATTTATTTTTATTAAAGAAAATTTAACGAACATTTATATACTTAATATAGAATGTGTACGGTTACTCAATTTATACGAGTACTTTATTAACCACAAAGTATAAGATAAAAAAAATAAAAATAAATATGTTTATACGTTTTATAGTCATTAGAAAAAAAAATTTAATACACACACACGTTATAATATATTATAATATCCAATAATTAGTTTTGGAGGGAAATAATATTTTTTTTTTTTTTAAGTTGAATTGGATATTAAATTTATTTTTAAATATATATTTAGGTAGGTACTCGTATATTATATCACCGTAATACACTGCAGAACCATAATTGTATTTATAATATTTCGTGAAACGCTCAATTCAATATTTCAACGACTACATACTTTTTCCTTTCGAAAAAAAACGTGCGTTCAACGTGTAAATAATGTCCACTTTTTTCTTGCAAATAAAATGATCGCTTTATCATTACAATGCGCACGTATATTTTAATGCGAGGATAATTCGTGTCGTTGTTCTTGTAACCGTTTTAATATATTTGTTAAATTTATTATAATATTATTCATACCGATGATTTGCGAACGGATAATAGGAATGAGGCGTTCGTGTAAAGTACTTCGCACGTTACAAGTACGCGCAGATCGCGTGTTGAAAATATTGAATAATTACAAATTTACAAAAAAAAAAAAATGCATTTATCAATTAACCAAAAATATTATCTAGAAAACGAAACATTATCAATTAAATGTCTCGTTTATTTTACGTTATTAAATTAAACATCACGTGCGCGTAAACACGCGTTTCGTCGAATATTTTGTTAATAATAATAAAAATATTATTCAGCTTCTTTGAGTGTGACGGCGTCGTGTATAGACAATATCAATACACGACTGCGTAGGTGTACATAACATGTATGCGACCGACTATTTTATTTATTTTTAATAATAATAATAATACTCGTGTGTTAGTAGCTATTAGTTTATTGCTTTAGAGAATTTGAGAGATATAAAAATATTTGCGGCGTCACAGTGAGTTTTCATGAATAAATAAAGCAAAAAAATTGACATTTACATGTAGCTGTTTACTAAGTCTCGATAAAGATTTTTCAGATTATAATTTTGGTAAATTTAAATTTAAATTTAAAAATATTACTATTTTTGTCTGGAATATTTTTGAGTCGTGGGTACAATCACTTTTCGGTTGTGTAATGCTTACTGTTCAATACCAATGTCATATTATATATATATATAATATTTCTTTCTTTCTTTCTTTTGGATCAAATTATTGTTAAAAATACTCGTATAACTGTTATCCTTATTTTAAAATATACTTTTAATTATTACAAATGTTTAAAGTTAAAAAAAACTAATTTATTTATAAAAATGAATTTATTTATACATAACTTATGCGAAACGATGATTGATGGGTTTAAATATATTTCCATAAAAAAAAAACAATAGATGATTCGTGTGGTTGTTTATAAATTTCACTGTTTAGAATTTATCATAAAGTAACATAGAAATAAAATTATTAAACTCGGTTCTTTATCATAAATTGTTCATTTTTTAAACATTTTTATAGACCTGAACACTTTTGGAATCCGTATATTATCGTTTATATTATAGGTCTATTTCACAAATTTACATAGTTTATTTTGATATAATGTAGTTATTTATATGTCTACGAATTTTAGTGTACACTAAAAATATTTTCTTTAGAACACAGTAACACACTAAAAAAATATACAATTTATCTTCTGTATAATGTAATGACCTATTTATTAACTTGTTTACATTAAAAAATAAATATATTCGTTTAAATATTTTGTTTTTAATAAATAAACAATGTTTTAAGTTAAGTTAATAATATCTATAGTCTATAATATAAAACTTTACGGATAAAATAATCAGCTAATGACGTTGAGTTGTTTGTATTTCTGGGTTTCGATTATACGTATGACTTTATACGTATTGAAATTGACATGACCTCATTTAAATTCTGTCTTTTTGGAATGTTTTAGTTTTTTTTCTGATATATTGTACATCGAAACTTCACCAGTTATATGAATATAATAATTGAAAATATAAAAATGATTAATATTTCAGTTTCGGCGTAGGTAACCAAGTGAAATATAAATCTGTGATGTTAAAAAATATATGGTACGTAGTCATTAAAAAATATAATATTCAACAGAATGATAAATTGAATTCATTTGGATTAGATACACAATTTAACAATTTAATGATATAGGTACGAGTAGGTATATTATCATTTGTAAATTATAAATAAAAATTATGATAAAAAATGTAAATATATAACAAAAGTTGTAAACTGTTTGACTAATGGAAGTGCATTTATTTTTTGTATATATATTAAGTTTAATACAATAATTATTATATAGTTAGTTTTTAGTTTATCCGTGCACAACATGCTTAAAAAGAAACAAAATTATTACAATTACCTTAATAATTAATTTAATTAGTTTTGTTTAGAATAACAATTGATAATTACTATTTAGTATTTGCATTGTTGTTACGTTTTTTTATTTAATTATTTACAGGAGATATAGTGCATTCAGGTTTAAAATCAACAGAATAAATAGTTATTTATATTAAAGAATTCTACAATTAAAATAATACAGACGGGTATTTTTTTTTTTATTAGGTATAAAGTTTTTCAGATAACGCTTAATACGTACCTATACTGAGACGTTTTATTATACATTAATAATTTTTAATAGTATTTTTTCTCTAATTTATTTTTTTGTAAATCCACTTACAAATTAACGTGTAGAATTGTAGGTCATTGTTCTTATACGTTGACAGTTAATAAATGGTATTCCGAGTGAATTGTTAATTTAAAACGTCGGGTATATGAAAAAACCATTACAATATTACTTAATAAAATACGTCTTTAAAAGTTTTACAGACATATTATTACTTAACAACAATGTTTCACCGTTTTATAATTTAAAATTGTTTTAAGTCGATTTACACTTACTAAACGCGAGCTAATTAATATAATAATTATGAAGAATAATAAAAGAAGAATAAATCGAATAATAACATTTTATACTTTTGAATGAAATATCAATTTGATTGTATTACCAGGAAATAATATTACACACACACACACAGAGAGAGAGAGAGAGAGAGGGAGATAATACAAGAATAATATTATTTTTTGAATATAAATATAAAAATAAATTTCAACAAGTAAATATTCATAAAATAGGTCAAATCTGAAGTCTACGAAAAATTTATAAGAATATGATGAGTAAAATTTATAAATGTTTGTTATACCAAGTGTCTTACCAGGTTTGTTCCTGTCAATAACTTATATCTTTTGTATATAATTAAATTCTGACTTTTGCAAACTATTTACGTATAAACAAGTCATATTATAAATAAGAATAATTTTTTTTTTGAGTAATTAAAAGAAAAATTAAAAAAAAAAGTTAATTTTTGGATTTTGGTCAATTAAATGTTGAAAATATTTTAGTCAATGTTACGTATCATATACGAGAACATGCCATAGGTATAGGACTGTAGGTCTGTAGGTAGCTACTATATTTGACTAATTAGAAATTATTTGATTATTTAAATTGTATGTTATCATATAACATGTAATGAAAGTAAAAGGCGTTTATATGGAATATAATTTCATAATAAAATACCTATTTATTTTGTTTTAAAATTAAAAATTCATAATTAAGAATATTATAAGTACTTTATAGAATTTCAACTATCTTAATTTTTAGAAAAATAAATCTAAAATTGGCTGTTTCAAAATTTTAATTAATATGAAATTAAAAATTTTATTTTTTCTATTTTGATTTAAAATACTTAAAAAAAAAAATTAACATAATGAATTGACTTATTGTTTATACGTATATAAAAAGATTGCGATAATAAATTTCATAAATATGATGTCGCAGATAAAAAATTATTGATTGGAACTAACCTGGTAATATACTAAGTATACGTATACTGTGGGTGTTTTCTTATTTTAATTCCATCATCGGGACTTTTGGAAACCACTTACTTTTACAGCGTTTTTTAAACGTAAGTTTAGTTTGTAATAAATTAAAACATATTTATTTCTGTCGACGGGTATCCATCTAAGACGGCTAACTTTTAAACTGATTGCTAAAAACTTTGAAGATTTATTTTAATGAATTGCACCCTCGTTTCGGACAAAATATTGTTCGGTCACAATTACTTTATCGTTCATACAGTTAATCACTTATACAATTGAAAATACCATCGTTAATGAAACAAATTATTATATTAGTCGTATCATGTATTCGAACCATTTTTGACTTGTATAAATTGTAATCTATATGCATAATATTGTGTAATATTGTACATTTTTAAAGTCTATAAAAAACGTAAATAGATCATGGATGCACGTGTAAATATCTTTTCATCATATATACCTACTTAATAAAATATGAGTTACTTATTTATAGTTTAAATATTTTAATTTGTCTACATTTAAAATTGATAATTTTCACTAAATTATTTTTAAATTTAAGATTTAAATTACGTTATATTTAAATTGTGAAGGGTGACTTAATTTTAAGTATAAGTAGGTAAAAAAATTTTTATTTCGGTATATTATATTTAACTCTCAATAATTTAAAATTTAAATAATTCGCAATTGCACTTATTGCTATCCTTAGTTTAAATATGTTCAGAAAATGTAAATCCTTTTGATTATTAAAATGCACAATTAAAAACAGGATGAAAAAAATATATTTATTATTAATTTAATATTTTTTGTGAACTAATAATAAGGTTTTATAATAATCTAAATAATTTACAAATATCATATTTGATAACAATCAAGAACAACAATGATTAAAATGGTATTAACAAAGACAAACATGATGGGACACTTACATATTTACAAAATATATATGATATTAAATATTTTGTGGATGTATTAAATGCAGTTATATAAATTACGAGATATATATATGTATTTATTGTATAAAATAACAAGTATGATATAACGTTGTTTACATATGCAAATTTATATTAAAGTATTACATAAGTTTAGCTTTTAGATTTCTATATTGTATATGAAAAAAATAATCATCATTGTAAAACTTTGGATCCATCATGCTCTAAGAAGAAAAAATATAAAGTTATTTTTATAGACATAAATATTATTATTACTTATAATAAAAATCGAAAAGAATATATTTAAGCAAATTTATTTATGAATTATATCATAAAGGTAGAAGTAAATACTCTTAAATGTTTATATCGATGGTATAATATAATTCATAAATATTTTATATAATATAATATCTTTAGATATCATATGAGGATAAAAATAATAATATTAGATTTACAAAGTTTTTTTACGAAATATTTTAAACATTTTATATTTTAATATCATGCGAAAATGTAAGTTCGCAGTTTAAAATATATATAAAAGATAAGAGTAAAAAATGGTCGGGCAATCTTTCCGCTTCGTTAGTTTTGTTGGTAAAGTATTATAGATATTATTCTTTGATTACTTAAATAAGGTCAAATTTGTCAATGTTTTAAATTATATATTAACTTTCATTTATAAAAAAAATTAACATGTTTAGACAGCAAAACAAATATAAATATTTGAATATTAATTATTGTTATAATTTAAAAAGAATAACAATAACAATAAATAATAATAATATTTTATCTTAAATTATCATGTTTAAAAACATTTTAGGTGCGTCTTTTTTTTATGTATTTATTTATAAAGACACTTTTTCTACCCGAAATAATGTTTAAATTTTTACGAATAGCATATTTTTCCGGTTGGAATGTGAATGTAGTTGATATTTTATTTAATTTCGAATTTCTCAAAATGGACCCTATGCGATAGGAAAAACTACCAAAAAATGAAGAAAAAATGACATTTTTCACGAAAACTGGAATTTCTATTTCAATATTTTACGATAACGTCGATAACTAGGGCAGTTTTGAACTTATAAACTTGAAAATATTTTGGATGTTCATATAGGTACTATATATAATATATGTGGTAAAATTTTGAAACCGTTACGTTAATTCTTCTATTAAATATAGAAGTTTGAATATTTACTAAAATTCTTTTTTTTTATATATAATATACTCGTATATATAATGTTTAATAAATTTGGCGATTTGGAGTTTTTGAAAATTTTTTTTAATATACTCACATATTATTTAACAAGGTACTATAATATTAAAAAAATCCCTAGTCTCAATTTTTTTGTAGCTGTTTAAAGTAGAAATTTGAGTAAATTCGATATCTAAAATATTTATATTGATTCTTCTTATTATATTTCAATATTTTACAATAATGATAAATAAAATTTACAAAAAATTTTGAAACTTTTATTGAAGTTCAAATACATTTTGCTTAACTCAGTTCCAATTAATTGTGAATATTACATTTTTTGTAGCTGTTGGGTGGGGAATGGATACAGATGTGGAAAGGTTACAAGTATAAAGAGGAATACTATTCTTTTAATAAAAGGAATTTTGATTAAAATTTGAATGCAATGATAAATCATTACATTCGAAAAACGTTTCTGTGCGAAGTACTGTCAGATATTGAACGTACCTACCTGTATGAAGTCTGATAAATGTAAAAATTTTAGTCAATACATATTATTTGATGAACTTCTCTCAAAATCCTTATTCGAATTTAATGATTTATGAAAATTCAACCCTATCCTTTTTACACTTGTATATCTTTCCCACACCTGAATCCCTTCCCTTGCTTTTTTATATTTTATTATAAGAAATATTGTTAAACTGACAAAATGTTTATGCATACATTTTTTATTCTATCTATTATCTAATTAATGTTTGAAAATCCAAATTAATACATATAATAAATATATGTACCATATCAAAATAAAATATAAAACGTTAAGTATTAAGAAATATTCTTATACATAATTTTTATTATTAGAATCACATTTTATTTTAAATTAAAACTTAAATAATTAAAAAATATTACAACCTGTAGTTTTTTTAACATTGTTACAAGCGATTTTATATTATATTCCATTTTTAAGTATTAACATTAAGTATAATATAACGTAAACTTTTATTATAGATGTTTACTTAGATATACTATACACTATACACTATATACACTATATACATAAAGAAATAGTAGACAAATGTTTATAAAGATTCTTTTTGAATTAAACACATAGTTTTAAAGTTTTAAATTAAATTTTTATCAAATAAATCGATAAATATTTATTTTATTTAAGCTTGCAGAATGTAGCATATATAAAAAAGTTTTATTTATAATTTGTAATAAAATCATTTTTTTAATTTAATTAATTACATTTTTGTATATAAATAAATAAAAACCCAAGTCACCAATAAATATGTATTTACTAAAATAATAAAGTAAATTTTTTGTGGACTTGGGTTTTTATTTATTTATATATAATATCCACAAGAACTCTTCTTATAAAATTAAAAAAAAATTACATTTTAGATTCTGAGTGAAGCGAAGAATGTATTGGTTTTACAATGATGTGTGATTTTTTTTTGTTTTTTTTTTTTATTCTGTAAACATTTTTACTACCCGAAATAATGCTCCGATTATCACGAATAGAGTATGTTTCCGGTAGCAAAGTGGATCTAGTTGGTACTTTATTTGAGTCATTTATCAAATTTCTCAAAATTGACCCTAAGCGGTAGAAAAAACTTCGAAAAAATGACGAAAAACGGCATTTTTCGCGAAAAATGAAATTTTTAAGATAGAGACTTGAAAATTTTTTTGTGTGTTCACATCGCTACTATATACGTATATATATATGGTAAAATTTTGGATTCGTTACGTTAATTTTTCTATTAAATATCGGACTTTGAAAATTTCGTAAAATTCTCGTTTTTTACGTATATAATGTTTGATAAAATTGTCAATTTTTGGTATTAAGGTCTAAAAATTTTACTGAATTATACTCACATATTACTTAACAGCATACTAAAATATTAGAAAAAGTCCTAATCTCAATTTTTTTTTATAGCTCTTTTAAGTATATATTTTTAATTAAAACGAAAATTATAATCTGACTGAACTTCGCTCAGAATCGTTTTTTCGAATCCGATGGTTTATCATTGCATTCAAATTCTAAGTAAAATTAAACACTATGATTCGCACACTTGTATCCTGTGCGGCAGGAGTATCAGCTCATCTTTTTTATATTTATAATTTTATAATTTTATATTTGTATATTTTATCGATTCGATATAATTACAGATACATATTTTATATAAAAAAATATGCCAAATTACTTTTTATAAATTATATACTTACAGACTAGCAAGAGTATTTTAACTAATGTATTCTTACGTTGTCTGTTTTCTACTCGTCTACATTGTAAACATTAAACACGTATTAATATTAATATTATACATATATCTGTGTATACTTAAAATATGATATTTAAAATATGTATATCTAATTCTACGTATATCAGGTTTTGTTTGAATAGGCATGATATTATGATAGCGAGTATTTATTACCAGAAGATGTTAAAGAATCGGGAGAAACAATGAACATCTTAAATTTTAAACATAATCTTCTATGAATTGAATATTTGATTTCATTATAATTTACAAAATATTTTAAGTTTGTAGTTTTGTGAAATATAATATATATATTTTTTTTCACATATATGTATATTGTATATATTTATTTTATTATTTTGTATATGGTATGTGTATGCAAATATATATTCAATTATAATAAATATAAATTATTAAATAAATATTAAATATACCACGAATACATTTAAATTATTTATTGGGATAAATAATAAAAATTACAGCAAATACAATATAATATAAAATACTCATAAGGTCATTGTAAAATATCTATGTCAAGTTACAAATAACTAAAAAATATTATTGTATAAGTAATATTTTGTAGAAAATATCAATATGTTAGGTAATTTATTTTTATTATAAATTATAAATTTATCTACCATTAGTATAACATTCAATTTACATTAAATACAAACTACATTACTTTACATTGTCCATACTTCACTTTTTCTAAGAAGATATAATAAATATTTAAGGATTTAGTTAAATACTATGGCTATTTCAGTATTTATTTATATCAGTGTCTTTATTTCTAGTCTATAATCCAGTAACTACCCACCCAGGTCCGAAGGAATAAAACAAAACATTGTTTATTTGACATATTTTAACTAAAAGTTATCTATAAGATTTAAGCATTTATTTATTATTTTTACTAAAATGTTAATATAATTAAATTGAATTAAGTTTTAATGTCTTGATCATACAATATGCTACTCGTATATTCCTTTATTATTTATATATTTCACATAGGTTTTTAGGAAATTAGTTATAGAATTTCAGATTATCAAGGAATATTTTTATTTAACGAATTATTAAATAACTGGTTAGATTTAATTTAAACATTATTTTTTTTTTTTTATCTAAATATTTTGAAAGATTATATATATCACAAATTAAAATGAGGTAAAAATATTTTATATATTATATTAGTATTTTAATAGAATAATTATCATCAGTGGTTAATATAACAATATAGAATGTTTAAAAATTATAATTATTTTTAACTTTTTTAATTTTGCATAATTAAAAACCGCACAAAAATATTATATGAATTTACATTACATAAATGTCATGTATCGAATAAAATAAATATTATGAAATTTCAAAATATTGGCACATGACTAACGAAGTAAAAAACGATTTATAGTAATGTAAGTGAATTTATATTTTTGTAACATCGTTATTGTAATAATGTGACGTGTGCAAAAAGGGAAAAGATTTTGTGACAGACGACGTGCATGGGCTGTTAGATGATTACATCTAAATCCAAGTCGGTATTATTTTCAGAACTCGCTTATAAGTGAGATCTAAAAATGCTATAAAATAAAAATTGATTTTTTTAACTTATAATAACTGGTATAAGATTTGCGCTTATGACTACCAAAAAGTTGAAAAGAAATATAAGACAACTATAAAATGTATTATAAATATTATAAATTTAACGTGTGTATAATATAATATATCGTCTGTTGATGAAGTATAGGATGAGGTTTACAATTACGCGATTATGTACAAGTACTACAAAGTATGTAATTAGTAATTAGTGAACGTGTGTGGGTTTGGCACAAAGGCCAAAATTTCTACCATCGCTGTGTGTGTATATTCAGTATTGGGTATATTAATTTCATATAAAATTTAATTTGTGATGTCCGTGATGAAGTGACTATCGTGTGCCCTTGTGTTATTTACAAATTAGTCATTTTGTTCGTGTCTTGTGTTTACAAATTGTATTGTACATGCGAATACCAAAAAGTTTGGCATACTTCTCATCATAATTCCTAATGTTTGTTTATTTATTATTATACATTTACATATTTTTATTTTCGTATTATTCATAAAAACATTTAGGTACCCATTGACCCGTATGAATATTGAAGACAATTAAGTAATGTTATCTGTCTAATATAGTTGGCTTTTAATAATTATTTTATTTATAATTTATAATACCTATTAATCATAAGATAACTACTATAATTTTTTACCAATAGTATATTAAAAATTTATCTAATTTTGATTTTAGAGGATACGTTATGCCGTATGTTGCGGATGAGAGTAGTTTGTATTTTACTGGGTTATTTTAATTTCATCGATTGCAATAATTTCGAGATAACGGTAAAATATAAAAATATTATCTCATGCGTAGGTTTACGCAAATAATAAACATTCTATAAGAGAGATTGCAGAATAAGAAGAATAATACTAAAACCAAGTCATTTAAAAACGATAAAGTAGGTGAGACAGCAAGGGTCACTATTATTAAATGTATATAACTTACCAATCACTAAATGCGTTTCACCATCATAATATTATAAAATCGCCTCTTTACGGCCTTTATGCTTTTATACTTATTGGAATTAAATTAAGGCTTCTTTGAAATTCATTAATAATAATAATAAAATTCGATTAAATGTCAGAATGAAATTTATTTATACGTACGTAGCACTAATACGACAAATGAGATTTGGATATACGTATAGAGTTAACGAGAATAACTTATTTTTTATTAATTTAATTACATCTTAATTAACATCGAGACGCATTTATATTTTAGTGGCGTGGTGAAGTATTTAAATACTATGGTTAAAATATTTCAAGCAGGTCCAACACTTTTTATTTACCAATATATTAAATACACATACATAAGTTATAATATAGTTGTACTTTGTAGAGTATTAAAATAGATAACAATTAATTTATCTAATTATTTTATTAATCTTAATAATTAGCTACATAATATAATTATTTGTATTAATAATATAATAATAATATTAATAATGAAGTTATAACTTAAATGTATAATATTATTATAACTACTTCCAATGATTCTGTAGGTATATTATAAGACTACATGTAATATTAAAATATTATAAACATCCAAAATTACAAATTTCTAGTGTAATGATTATTATATAATATAATACTTCATAAAAAATATTAATATTGTCGATCGGCATATTGGGTAATCTCGCAATTTTATATCGAAACGATATTACACTGGATAATACTATTGATTTCTATTTAATATAATGAAACATTTCTGAACTTTAACTTTATAATATTATTTTCTTCTATATTTTTGTATCAAAGTAACGTCTGATACCCTTGTTATATTATACCACCTGACACCAGACACCCAAATAAAATTTTAAAGAGGCAACCATCCCTTAAAATCCTGTTCACCACGCCACAATTATAAATATATACAATATATGTGTATACATTTATAAATTTAATATTATATTATATCACATAAAAAAGCTTATAATTTATATGTATTTCCGATATAAACGAGTGATATTTTATTAAATTCAATTCAATTACTCTTTTGATCATTAATTTTACATTAATAAAAATCAATTTACTATAACTATGAAAGATTATCGATATTGATAATTTACACGAATATAAAATATATGAAAAAATTAGTATTACACTTCAGGATAGGAAAATTTTGAAGACGTAAATTTTTCTAAAAAAAAAAAAATATATATATATAATAATAATTAATAAATAAATATATTCATTATTCCTCGTTGTAAATTACAGTATAATAATGTACAAATAAATTTTGAATGAAATAATATTTCGTATTCATTCTAGTGTAAAAACGTTATAATATCTTTAATGAATGTTATACTAATGTTTTGGATATTTTAAATTTGGTTTGACAAAATTACCATTAGTTTTCCAATTGTTAGTATTCCGTTATTGTCTCGGAATTATCATGGGTCTAGTAAAACTCAACATCAATATACATTTATTCGGGTAGTAGATCATTATTTTCATATTATTAAAACTTTTATTATACATTGCATGCACTGGTAAAAGTATTAATATTTTGTTTTTAATACACAAAACAAAAAAGCTCAAAAAATATATTACATATTCGAGAAAATTTTTTAGAAAAATTCATCTATATATTTTTTGGAAATGTAAATTCATATTTTATATCGTAAATGAAGTTTATGAAATGTAAAAAACCATTATTTTTACAATGGTTGAAATTATTTCTCTTAAAAATTGTTTCAAAAAATAAATTGATTTAAATAATTTTACGTATTATGCAAAAAAATGTTTAATGTATATTATTAAGTTTTATTATATTAATAGAATTCAACTTATTAATTATAATTTTAAAAGTAATATTAAGTATTTTTGAATTTTAATTTAACCGAGAAAGTATTATTTTTATAATTTTGTGATATTTCGGTATATTTTATGTTAATATACATGTACATTTAAAATTTAATAACATTTATAACAACTTTAACTAAAAATATTTATGTAAAAAATAATAACTCAGCAATTCATTTTTTTGAAAATATTTTATTTAAATATTTATATAATCTAATTTTTGGAATTTTTTAATGTGTTACAAGTCATATTTTTCATTATTATATTTTTTTTTTTTTTTTTTGAGTAATTAAAACCAAAATAAAAAAAATTTTTGACTTCAAATTTATTAAAATTTTATGATTACCAATTAATGAAATTTATTTTTCTAAACATTAAATATATAATATTAATTTTTAATTTATATTTCATGAAAATTGCAGCGTTTCATATCTGTTTCAAAACAAACATAATATTATAATCAGGGTTCG
Source organism: Tetraneura akinire (assembly GCA_021307375.1). Classification (NCBI taxonomy): domain Eukaryota; kingdom Metazoa; phylum Arthropoda; class Insecta; order Hemiptera; family Aphididae; genus Tetraneura; species Tetraneura akinire. The sequence goes on along the minus strand of JAIUCT010000018.1, from coordinate 3,848,013 downwards.
GGACTTAAAGCATTTGCTTATTTTTTTAGATTGACATTAAATCTAGCATAGTGATATGGAAATTTATGTCATGTTGCAACAATTACAAATATAAAATTTGAAAGTGCTTTTTTTTGCTTATTTCGATGATTTATTCGAAAAATGCTTTTTCACGCTCTTTTCTTATTTTAATTGCATATTTCCAACTTAACAACGCATGATACTAAAAATTTGGGGTTTTTTATTTAATGTTTGTTGGCAATATAGAAAAAAATTGAAACTAAAAATAATTTTACCATTGTGCATCAATATAATAATGTATTGTACCCAAATAGTTTTCTCTTAATTTATTAATTTACTTATTTTATTTTTAACGTTATGTACTTATTGTAGTCACATTATGTAGATACGGGTAATTAAATTATTCTAACACTGTAATAATTTAATTACGTTTTATTTTAGATAAATAAACTATAAATATTAATTCCTGACATATAATAAGAAACACAATAATAGTAGATTACCTATTATTTAATTATTAAATTTGTAATTTTAATATGAAAAAAAAAAATTATATTATAAAGTTTTTATATTTATCTACAAAATTTGCAGTTTTAGACAAAAAATTTTTTTATTACTAAAATTTAGTAATAAATTTTACTACTTTCATCTTACTTTTTATTTTAATGTTTTGAAGTGCTTATTTGAATGCTTATTTTGAAATTTTTAGGCGCTTTTATAAGCGCTTATTTTGATGATTTTAAGTGCTTTAAGTCCCGAACCTTGATTATAATCAAGGTGCATCAATCATTGTTTATTATAATTATTTTTTAATTGATAAATGATAATATAATATTTTAATATGATAATAATTAAATCGTCACGAAACTATCAAAATTTTTAACCGTTGGTTGATATTGCTGATACATTATTCTCCATTTAAATAGACAAAAATTAATTATTTTTCATTTTTTCATTTAGCCAGAAGTTAGGCCTACAATATTTTTTTTTCAATTAAATTTTATAATTTTAGGAAAAATCAAAACTACTAATTGGCTACCTTAAAATTTTAATTAATATGAAAAGAAGATTTTTTTTTTTACTTTTAAGTACAAAAAATAAAAAATAAAATTATAATATTAAAAAAAATTGTATATACTTAAATATAGAAGTTACAAAAATTATATTTTAAAAATACGAGTATGTTACATATCAAAAGTTATTGGCTGTTAACAAACCTGGTGAGATACTCTTTATTGTCATCTCGTATATATTTGGAATGAAGATTTATAATTTTAATTAATACCGAAGTTGAAAATTTTAACTTATTTTAAAATCTAAATTAAAAATAAAAATAGTTATATACATTTTTAGTTTTTACTAAAAACTTAAATTTTATGATTTAGTAATTTTTATTACCATATATGTATATTTTATCGTTTTTGTGTACTTAATTAAAAAAAATAAATAATAATTTATGTTTTTAAAATTGAAATGTATGTAAATATTCATTAGTTTTTTATAATTATAAAAAAATAATAATATATTAATACAATTTACAAATATTAATTTCTATAAAATGAAAAATATTCTAATATAATATTTTTACAATTTTTAAAATAGAATAAGAATACGAGTATTTGATACTGCTGTGAAATGGATATAGGTGTAAAGATAAATTTCGAATAAAATTTAAATGCAATGATAATCATTGCATTCGAAAAACGATTCTGAGCGAAATTTAGTCAAATATATAGGTATTGATTGAAATTTTTACATTTTTATTAAAAATTTAAAACTTATAAATACTCATTTATGTTTATATATCAACATAAGTGTTCCAAAATTTTATCACTTATATTAAGCACGAATATAAATGAACAATTAATACAATTTTCAGGTCTCTTAATTCAATATAAAAGTCAATAAAATCACTAAATGAGTCCCTTATAACCATATCTGGCAGAAATTCGCTCAAAATCGTATAAAAATACCATATTTTCGTAATTTTTTGGTATTTTTCTACGGTATTGAAAAATTCGTAAAATAACCTAAATAAAGTAAAAACTCCAACCGAAAACATATTCGTGAATATCGAAACATTATTTCTGGTCAAAAAGTGTTTTCATACAAAAAAAAAAAGACTCACATCATTGTAAAACCAATACATTCTTCACTTCGCTCAGAATCTAAAATAATATATTATATAGAGCTCAATTATTCTTTTCAATTTCGATTTATCACTTTAACTGTAAACAGTGAAGTATAATTGAGTATAAATTAAATTTGTTTTCCAAATTGAATGTAGAATGATTTGAATAATATCATTTGAATAAAATGATTTTGACTTTTGAGTGGCAATCAACTTATATTAATGTCAATCAATTAATATTATAATAGTGAATAATATATAAGGTAGGAACAAAATTGTATGTAAAATAATTTATGATCATTCGTTTTGTATATCATAAAATTATGATAAACTTGTAGATGTAAGTCAATCGCAATTTAAATGATAGTTAATAATAGTTTTCAAAATAATATTTAAATTATGTACGTAATAATAAGTCGTAACTCGTAAGAATCCTTAATTTATTATTCATTTTTTTATAAATTAAAAATGCAAAATGTGTTCTCTCTGATGAATAAATAATAAATGTACTTGTCTACTTTCATTATAAAAATAATATATTCATTCATCACTATTTATTTTAAAATTTAATGAATTAATGTCATAAGTTATATTTTTGAATTGTATGATTCAGTCAATGTGATATATTAGACAATTATAGGTACTTGATTTTAGTTATTTTTATTGTAAAACGTATTCGTTTTTAATTTTAATTTATTTTTCTATTTTGGTAACATTGTTATCTTTGTATTCATAAGACATATGATATTTTAAATATTAAATTGGAGCACGTACACTGTTTTTCGTTTATAATTAGAAAATGTATATAGTCCATTATTCGTTTTAATCATTAAAACGACTTTAAATTGAGAAATGGACATTTAAGTATCATTAAAACTATGGTCTTGGACTCTTGGTTAATACTTTATCACCATTAGTATAGGACATAGGTGATTCCTTGACGGTCTTTTGGATTTTATTTCATGCTACTTAGACATATATACCCCATTAAAAACATGGGGTAAGAGTAAGAAAATATTGGCGAGCATAAGAATCCAGGCCACTCCTATGTTGTTCAGCGTTAGAAGAATTTCTGCAGTCACTACATTAATTTATCATTGTTTTATTTATTGCATTTATAACTACCATTTGGCGTCGAATTAATTCAACCTAACGCAGAATTCACGTAGTACTTACAATGAATTCGAAAAATACGAAAATAAGAATACTGCGTATAAAAGCGGGGATCAAAAAACAATCAACCGATTTTAAACCGTTCGTGGTTTTAGTGTTAATCTATAATAATTTATAATGGCACGCGTATAGTCTGAATATAAGATGAAATTTGTTGAATTCAGTTTAATTTTTGGTACATATAATATATTATATTCATTCGAAGTACGCATATGCATTCGAACGGAAAGTGGAAAAATCAATAGGGTATGTCAGATAATTTATTGTATATTTTTATATGTGTACCTATTTATTTACGAATTCATAATCGTAAAAATAACTGGATGACAAATAATTAAGGACAACTGACAATGTTATTGTGTGATAATAAATTGTTTAATATCAGGAACAATGTTGAATTTTTTGTAACATTATAATACTATAACAAGCAGATAATTTATACTGTTTATACTGTTTTCGTTCGTTGGATGTACCTATTGTTCATTGAAATTAATTGCACATTAATTTAAACAATATTCGCACGGTTTATTGTTTATGCGCCTAATGTACAAGATATATTGCGATATTTTAAAATATATTATGTTATATTCATTAAATATGAATATCGTTAACATCTTTAATTATCCATAGGAACGTTATAAAATTAGAACAATTAACGTATTTAGTATTTACCTATAAATCTATATAATCTATTTAATAATAATTTAGACGAAATTTATGTAACATGATTAATTAATTAGTTGTATAAAATAATTTTAGATAATAATAACGCTGTACAAATTTTATATTGAATTTTTAATGTAAAATAGCAATTTTTTTAAAAATTAATTTATATTTATTACAATAATTTTTTTTTTCTATTAAAGATGTATTGATAAATAAAACTATAGACGACTAAGGTAGAGGAACTCCTCGAGTGGGTATAATCATTTAATAAAATTTAATTATTTATTATAATTTAAACATACTGAATGAAGTATCAGTAAGAAATCAAAACGAATATAAAATAAATTAATATTAAAAATGGTTTTCAAAATAATATTAATTTTGCCCAACGTGTGTTATAAATTATAATTTTAATTATTAAAATTATATTAATTTTTTTATGAAAGCCGTGAACAAATTTCCTTATAATATACCTATATAAATATCACTGCTGAAATGTTGAATAGGTTACCTAACAATAAAAACTACATTCGTTTTAAAAACTCTCTGATAATAATTTACACCGCCATTAGGTTGATATCTACCCTTTTTAGTTTTTACTTACAAATTTATTACTTCAAGGTTATATGTATTCTTTTAAAACTTAAAAATTTAGAAAAGTTTAACACAGGGTACAAAATAAAAATGGCTATTGATTACTTGCTTTATATTTTTTCTCCTATAATCTATATTTAATTAAATTGGGAGTTATAAACTATATTATAAATTTATATATACTAAATTTTTAGTACTTAATTAGGATTTTTTTCATTAGAAAATTTAAATTCCGTTCTTTAGTATTTTAAACTCTTGAATAATATACAATGTAAACAGTATTATAACTTATAAGTTATAAATATACGAGTATAATATTATATACTCGTATATCATCCTTATTATGAATAAAATTTATAATATAAATCCTATACAATTAATGATTTTAAAATTAATTTATTTAATAATAATTTAGACGAAATTTATGTAATATGATAATTAATTAGTTGTATAAAATAATTTTAGATTTTGAGCGAAGCGAAAAATGTATTAGTTTTACAATGATGTGTGTCTTTTTTGTTTTTTTTTTACTCGAAATAATGCTTCAATTTTCACGAATAGTATATATTTTTGGTTCTAAACTGTATGTAGTTGGTACTTTATTAAGGTAATTTTTCAAATTTCTCTAAATTAACCTTGCGATAGGAAAAATGACCAAAAAATGACGAAAAACCTGTATTTTTCATGAAAACTGAAATTTCGAGGAATTCTATTTCAATATTTTATGATAACTTAAGAAATTTTGAAGTTTGAATATTTTAAAGTGTTCACATGATAACTGTAAATATATGTGATAAAATTATCCTAAAATTATCGTTTTTTTGTATACGTAATAATGTTTGATAAATTTGGCAATTTTGGGTTTCAAAAAATGATTTTGAGCTAAGTACTGCCAGATTTGGGTATTTAGATATAACTAATATAGGGGCTTTATAGGTATAGGTATATATATTGAACGTAGAGACTGATAAATGTAAAAATTTTAATCAATACATTACATATATTATCTGATGGACTTCGTTCAAAATCATTTTTCGAATGTAAATCAAAATTCAACACTATCTTCTTTAGTCCTGTATCCCATCCATATTACTATATCTTCCCTTGCTTTTTATATACGATGTTAATATTGATTTGAAATTTAAAACGATTTTTAATATTATTTAAGTAATGTTATCACTGGAAAATATTCATTGAATATAATATTTGTGTAGATGAAAATTTTCATCAGAAAATATTTAATTTACACATATTACATAAAAATATACACAATAAACGAGAAAAATAAAAGTTTGATATTAAATATTTTTTTATAATATGTATTCAAAGAAAATTTATAATGGTTCGAAATACAATAAAATATACAATATATTTTGTCAATATTTGTACTCTAATTTTAAATGTGATTAACTGAAACTTATTATGTAGATATCTAAACACATTTTATTTCCATAGACATCTATTACTAGGTAGTAAATTTAAATAATGTTAAAATATAAAAGGATTATTATTAAACGTATGATTTTTTTTTTAATCACAAGTAAATAGTATATTCATTATAAGTTTCATTTCATTTTACCGAATTCCAATATTGGGCGTACTTAGGGCGTATAAGTATAATTTATTGATAATTACTTTGCATGTTTATAATTTAAAAAAAATATTAGTTAAATATATCTCTGTGATATTAATGTTGAAAGCCAATTGTTAAAACCGTTAATTTTAATAAAATATGGTGTTTAATATATATTATATATAGTATAGAACTATAGATTTATAGTGTTAATTAATGAAATACTTTTAGCAGTGAATTATAATTAAACTTTATATAATTAAAATTAAATGAAAGTATTTAGTTAAAATAATTATAATTATAAATTCAAGAAAAATCTATGATGTTTATATAAGCTTATATATATAAAAATAAAGGAATATGTAGGTATTTGAAAAAATAAATTGAGTATTTTTGTTTAAAAAAAAAAAATAAAATATATATAATAATATCGAGAAAAACACCTACATTAATTTTTAAATATTTCCTGTTATAAAATGTAGATGTATTGTTGTGTAAGTAACTTTAATTAAAAATATGTTTAAAAATATACATTTTTATTTTTAAAAAATCGAAAACCAATATTTTATAAAAATTTATAATTTTATTTATTATTTCGAGTATTATATTATGATGTTGTTTAATAATATTTAAATAATTATTTGTAAACAGAATTAATTAAAATATTTGTATACCTAGTGACATTTTTTTAATACGATTGGCCAATCTCTAAAAAATATAAAATTTATTAACGAATGAAAATTAATTCGGTAGAAAATCAAAACTAATTAAAACAACAATTATAAACAAAACAATTGTTTGTCGTTAATATAATTATTATTTACTACACTATAAATCGTATTTTGAAAATATTTTGAATGATATTCTTTTTTTAAATTAAAAATATAAAATGTATAATGAATATAAATTGAAAACATCGCATTAGAGAAGATAAATTTTATTAAATTATACTAAATCAATTCCAAATAAGTTTGCATCGTAAATGACATATCATATAATATCTAATAGTAAATATTAGTAATTATACACAACGAGCTAATTTTAAAAATATTTATGAATTTTTATTTTAATTTTGAATTTGGATTATTGTAATTAATGATATTATAATAGAGTAATATCATCTAAATCAAATTATACTGTTAATTGCAATGTTGCATATTATCATATAACTATTATACACAATTTACAAATTAATTTTCGAATTCTAAATTGTTTATTTATTATTTCTAATTTGTATTTCTACCCATTAATTTGGTACTGAAATTGTACTCGCTTTACTATATTTTAATTATAAAAGAGAATATAATAACTCGTAGCTAACAATTCAAAATAAAAAAATATTTTTTCTTTACAATAAAAATAATATAGATAGATATTAATTAATTAAAAAACATAATTCATTATATTATATCAAGAATATTAATAACAATTAATATAAATAAATGATTTATTTGTAAATTTACTGCGAAGAATACACTATTACCTCATTTTGGTGAGTCGAAATATATAATATACCTATTTATTATACAAAGGGTTGGTCATTTCATTGGATAGGCATCAGTAGACTTGAATAGAAACATACTACATTGATAAATTTCCTTACGGTGTACAATGTAAAATTATCCTGTTAGTAAAATGATAAAATTTCTAAATTTATAGTTATAAATCAAATTAAGTCTGATATATCGTTATCTAGGGCTATGCTGCAACACGTAAAAATCATTCTAGTTTTTTTCTTTATATGATAATGAGTTAAGAGCTAACGTAAAATCGCTGTAATTAATCGTCCTGTTTTTATAGAAACTGTTTTAGTTTGAATATAAAGATTGAAATATTATCTTACCGGAAGTTAAAAAAAGGAAGTCATTCGTCTTACTACGTATTTTGTTGTAGCTTTTACTTTTAATGATCATCTATTTTAAAAGACGATAAATAGGAGAAAAATAATGTACAACATCTTTAAATTATCATCATTTATAAATGGCTTTTACAAATTATTTGGAAATTTAATGTTTTACGTGTAAAGCGTAGAAAATATAATTTATACCGAAATAATAAATAATTAATAAAAATTAAAACTATATATGTTAGTGTCTATTTAAAAGAATACCTATACAATTAGAAATAAATAATATTAATGAATTGCTAATTATTAAAAATATAACGTCGTATATATGTTTATATATATTGTTATAGATAAGAAATTGACCTAATTTATTTTAAAGTTTATTTTTATGTTCACATATTATTTGTTATTTTATGTCGTATTTAAACTATTATTATAAATATTGCACACGATATGTTTTGTAAATATACTAATAAAGCATACGAATAAATAAATCATAATTGTTTATTATTTCGAGTTTTTCATAAATAGACGTAAAATATTTTATTGTTAAAAATTAATAATAAATTACAAACGAGATGATAAAATAATATAGTTTATATCAAATTACTTTCTCTTATCGTGTAAAATTTAAGTAAAGAATGTAATTTTAAGTATAGTTTTTTATTACTTTTTAGATTCAGATATTCTGAATTATGATTATAAAATAACTATAATTTTGATTAATCCTCGGATGGAAAATAATATCGTACTTTTTTATATTTTATGCTCATATTATCAACAAAAAATGATATCAGTCAATTTAAGTACATATATTTCTTTAATCTTTATCTAATATTTATGTGCATTGTTAAAATATACGAGTAAATATACGTATTAAAACAATGAAAAAAAAAAGGAACAGATGAATGAATTAATTGACAAATTGTTAATCTTAGTAAACTAAAATTTGAATAAAGACTCCTATCAGAATATTTTAATATAAAGTGACTTATTATACATAAAGTTTTTGAATTAACATTGAAATTGTCTAATTTATGTTATCAAATTAAAATAATTAAACTAATATTGCAATTTATCAATTCTATTTAAAATTAACATTTTTTATCTTGCGGGTGAGTAGATATAATTTCGCAAAAATGTTTATGAGTATTTGCATAAATAGTAAATTGTATTTTATTATATAATATTAAATAGATAACTGATGAAAAGCATAAACTATATTACAGTAATAATTTTTGTTGTCAATAATGTAATTTTGTCCAAACATTTTTAATAAGTTATCATTAAACAAAAATAATAAGTATAAAATTAATAATTATATATATATATATATATATATATATATATATATTTGTTACAAAAATAAAATATAATTACAAATGTCTCATGTTAAAATTAAACATTTAGGATTGTAAGTATACATATATAGTAATAATAAGTTAGCGAATATGACTTACTTAGTTTATTTTCAATGGCTTCCAAAATCGTTTAAATTATAATACATTTTTATCGAATTAGCCATCAGATTGAACATAATATTTAATTTTGTGTTTTCAATTTTGATTAAATTGAATTCATAGTTCATAAATTCGGACACAATATATCTAGGAACTAAATTTTATATTTTAAAATATTAAACCCGGGGATTCGCATTGGTAATACAATTATTCCGGTTGAAATATATTCGTCCCGGAATATTTGGCAAACATCACGGGAGACAATTTGTTCACATTAATAATTTGCCAATATGAAATATCAGCGAGGAAAGTTGCAGTTAACAATTTAAATATTACACAGAATATGCTTATGAACAATATCAATTATATTTATTAACTTACAATTAAAATTAAGTTTTCCACACGTTTATAATTATATTTAATTCAAATGTCATAAAATGATCTTTGATAATAATTGATCAGAGTTTTCACAATATAATTTAAATTATTCTCCATATGACTGAATACCTAGTTTGGGTTGTCAAAAATAACTATTGGTTGTTTGGTTTTTAACAGCTAAATCAGGGTTAAATCGTTCGTTTATATTCGTAACGATGAAAACATCATTAAAACGATATATAGAGCAATATTTTATGTTTTCGATTGGAACATCACAGGTGGATCGAAAATTTCGATTTAAATTAAAACGACTAGGTAGTTGTGAAATACAGTAGATATACTGATTGAAGTGATTGTGTACGTTCGAATAATTTCATTTATAGAAATTAGTTACCTAAGTAATAATTCAAATTATCACCAGATAATTTACATGCTTAAAAGTTGTGTTAAAACGATAATTATAATTAAACCACGCATTTGAATAATAATCTTGTTGACTTGTTATCAATTGGTATACTAAACGCGAAACATTTTGATATAATTGTAATCTGATGACAATATAAAGTTATGCTTTTGAGCCACACATCAAAAAACCTTACGGAAAGCGGACGGATAATCGGATTTAATTTTGTCAATATCTGTTGCCATTTTATTTGTCAAAAAATGTTTATTACCAAAAATTACGAGTTCATCGTTATCTTCTCCAACCTTTGACCGTGATTATTATTTATTACTTATTTGGAGGGAATCAGTGAATCTTTTATTTTTATTCCATCATAAAAAACATAATAATAGTAATAATACAATTCCTATAATAGAATATAAAAGTTAGTTTATGACATTAGGTTTCATGACAATGAATGTTCATTACACGTATGTATCAAAATTGCATATTCACTACGCCGTGTTACATAGTCTATTATATTTCTATAATTTAATTTTATGAATAATTATTGTATAATATAATATTTTATACTCAATAATATAGTTATTATTTTTATCATTTATCAAGATTAAAATATTTAAATAATTTTTTTTTTTTTTTTTTACATAAATAATTAAAATCTTATATTAATAATGGAATTCATTTGCCAAATAAAAATATGCTAAAGATAAAAAATATCTCTAAAAAAACATTTCAGTATTTAGTGGAAACGACAGTAAAAGAAATAATTATTGATCATGATTAATAATTTTTTGCAAATGTTAATATATTAATATATACATTTTTTTATTTTTTTATCTTTTTATTTTTATATGAAAATATTTTTCATTTTAATTACTTTTTGATTATTTTGGATTTTATACGTTCTGTTTCCAATAACCTATATAATAACAAATTAAAAAATCATTTCCTCACGGCTAGACACAGTTACACGATAAGCCCATACCATGACATTCTCTAAATTTATGGTATTGCAATCTTCGAAAGATAAACTACACTACTTTCTTTAGAAACCATTCATTTCAAAAGGCGACACATAAATTTCAACATCCCATACAAATCTTCACGCGTGTCATTTTTCTAAAAAGAATAATAAAAGAATAAATTTTTCATGTAATATTTTTATATTTTATTTGTTATTTAATTGAGATACGTTATTCGATACGATTATTGGTAAACACGATACGATCGAGTACATTTTGATAGTATGTAATATATTGCAAATAAAAAATGTCTTCTAAAATGTTTCTAAAACGATTATTTGTCAATAAAATAAATGAATAAAATAACAATATACATATTTTATGACATAAATATTATATTGTCATCAAAAAGTAAATTTAAAACGTATCATTTTAAATATTATATAACAAAATATTTTCGTAGATATGTATAAGACAAACAAAAATTATAATTTTATATTTTATATAAATGCAAAACCGTGACGGGGATACAAGGAAATAGTAAAAGAATAAGTAATAAATAAGACATGCAACACTGATCTTGAATAGTGTAATCGTTATATTTTTAAATAAATAAATGATGTAGAAACGTATAAGATATCGATAAAGTATACGACACTTCAACAGACATAATCGATATGGGACGATGTACAATACAGTTCAGACGATTTAATTTTTATGAAATATGCCTTTTTATGTGAAAGTATTCGTTGATTTTAAACAAACATTTTAAATGTATGAAGAATTAAGTTTAGTTCTAAACTTCTAAATGGGTTATGTTTTTATATACATATACTCGTATATATAAAAAAAAAAATTTAAACCTAATTTACAAAAAATTAAGTTACAAATTTGAAGTTTATATTATTGTTATTTACTTAATAATATATCACTAACACGTGAATTCAAATAATTTTGTTTTATAATTAACATGCTTACATATATTTTATTCACTTAATAATAAAAAAAAATAATTTTTCATTGATTTTTTACCTTATTCAAATTTTGTCTTACAGGCTATTAGAGTAAACCACACTAAAGAACCAGTTATCATTCTCAATGAAGACAATATGCTATTGGACGACAAAATACTCTATTCATCATCACCGAAAATATATCCATTTGCTATGGTCCTCAGACTTCGGGTACTTCAGGTAGGAATAAATTAAAATTAGAACTTTTATATAAACTAAAACTGATATTTAAATTAATTAATATTATAATATAATATTGCTGTTTTAAATTTGTATATAAACTGAAGAGCTGATACTACTATGGAAGGGAGACAGGTGTAAAGAAGATAATATTGAATTTTTATTAACATTTGAATGCGATGATTTATCAAACTTCGCATTAAAGAAAAACAATTCTGAGCGAAGTTCAGTCAGATAATATATGTATTGATTAATTTTTTTATATTTTTATTAAAAATATATAACTATATAGATACTCATTTACATTTAAATTTCAACGTAAAAGATCCAACATTTTATCACTTATATTAAATACATATATGAACAATTGAACATCCATCATACAATTTTCAAGTGTCTAAACGAAAAAAAATATAATATATATAAATCCTAAAATGCCCACATCTCACAGAACTTCGCTCAAAATCATTTTTTCGAATGCTATGATTTATCATTACAATCAAATTTTAATACCTAAATAACAATTCTACACTATCATCTTAAAACCTGTATCCCGTCCATAGCAAAAACAACTCTTATACTTAAAAAAGCTATAAAAAAGAAAAAAGAAAAAATAGTAAATTTAATATTCACAATAATTTGTATCTGAGTTAAGCAATATATATTAAGGTTTAATAAAATTTTCAAATTTTTGTCAATTTTCTTTAACATTATTGAGAAATAATAAGTAAAAACCATGTAAAAATGTTCAACTTTAAACACAAATACAAAAAATTGAAACTTGAGATTTTTCTAATATTTTCTGGAACGTTAATGAATATGCTACAATTAAAGTAAAATTTAAAAACTTATAATTTCCAGTTTTATCAAACAATATATAAATTAAATCGAGAATTTTAGGATATACTCGTACCTACATATTTAAAAACCGTTTTTTAAGGCTGACAAATTAACCGTTCTTAATTTTAATCACGTATATAAAGCACCTATGTAAATATCCAATAACATTTTCAAATGTCCAAGATCAATATTGCCTGAGTTATGATATAATATTGAAATCGATTTTGTCAATTTGTCGTATCTTCGTAATTTTTTGGTCATTTTTCTTATTTCATAAACTCAATTCGAAAAATGATTTAAATAAAGTACCAAACTACCAACTACATCCATTTTTCTACCGAAAACATGCAATATTCGTGAAAATCGGAACATTATTTCGGATCAAAAAAGTATTTTTATACATAAAAAAAAAAAAACACATCATTGGATTATTGTATAACCAATACATTTTTTGCTTCGCTCAGAAACAGAATCTAAAATATAAGATGATTTGATTACGGTGTTTCTATTTATATGTTTATATATTTTCTGGTAAATACAATTTAATTAAATGTAATTTAATGGAAAATTTAAAAATATTGTTCCATCAATAATTTTAAAAATACAATTCGTTTTCATTCTTCTTCATTAAAATAATTAAATGAATATTTTAAAAATCTCACAAGAAGAAACTTAATTATAATTTTATAAAATATAAATTACAGCGTGGATAATTATATTTTATTTAAACGCAGTTTACATATTATGTGTAAATGTGATAATTTTAATAAAAATAAAACTATAATCGTAATTTAATATCATATATAAGATATTATTATACTCGTAATTTCTTATACGTATAATCTTTCGTAACTTAAATATTTTAATGTAAATAATTATTATAATAATAATTAATTAAAAATTATTATAAATTTATAAATATTATTAATATATAAATAAAAAAATGTATATTTTTATTATATTTAAATATTTATTTATAAATATTATACTACATATTAATACACGGGTCATACGACTGTATAATATTATGAAATTAACACTACTTTCTATTTGAGTGCTTAAATTCCAAGCATTAAATAATTAAATATGTTAATTAATTTTAAGTTTTTTATCAAATTTTTTTCTTTTTAAATATTTTACATTTACAATAATTCTATATTGCCGTCAATAGGTATTAATTAATTTTAACGTATTATGATTTACGATTCAAGTAAAGTCGTGAAATATTTTCTCCAGATAATGTCAGAGATTACGTTAGGTGTCAAACGAGTGATGACAAATGATGGGATCGTCGTATTGAGGACGTCTCGTATTAAATCTAGCTATCCACCAATGAACGTTATTTATCTTGTTCGTTATCAGAGCCATTAAAAACGGACTTTTACAAACGATTTACTTAAAACAGTGTTAAAACCATCCCCCATCATAACGACATATTATTAATTGTATTAAAATAACGAAATTACGTTACGATGTATAAATTGGAATTTATTTATGTCTAAAATAAAACATAAAACAATTACCCGTTGGCGTTCGTTTATGAGAAACGTTATTAGTTTTCCTTTCCGCAATCCACTGAGAAACGAAATTAACGATCATTAAAGGCGGACATTATTCAATATATTTTTGTGTATCTTAACCGCCATACATAACCATTAAACATCTAATAAGAACTATTTAAGGCACGGTATGAAAAATAACAAAAAACATTGTCTGAAGATTAATCTTTAAAATTATTACTATAAAATACGATATTTGTTTCTATATATATCTACGTAAAATTTTCAAATTAAAATAATTTAATATATACATCGTAACTTACGATTTTATAAGTAATTTTAGGCAACATTAAGTTTGGTTAGATCACTAAACCTATTCTAACCTATAACGTTTATATTTTTTGTCAAGTTTAAATCTACGACCAGGAGGGAAATAACTTTTCATTACTTCTTTAATCCTAATCTAACCTAACCAAACGTCAGTTGACTTCAGTTGACGTAACTTCAAAGACCTGCCTTTATTTTATTTTATTTTTATCAAGTCTAAATATTTTGATATTCGTATGTTCGGTAAATAATACGAAAATATGCATATAATCACACGGTCTTATATCAAGTAAATCGTCGGAAATTCCTACTAAAATATTATATTGTATACGCACTGCGTTTTGCAACACGACAAATTCGTTTGTTTCATCTTAAAATAAATGAAATTATGTACGGTCTAATATTACGTAGTATAATTATTTAAATATCATTTGTCGTGAAAAAATCGTTTTAGGTTAAATCTGTGGTCTTACTTACGAGCTTCATTAATTTAGTTCAACACGTATTACCGCAAGAAACACTATTAGTATGTATTTTATATAAGGTTTCGGACGGGCGAAGCTATAAAATTATACGTTTGTTGAAACATGCAAATAATTAATGTTTATACCCCCGTTGCAACGGATGGCAGTCGTAACTATGGCGGTTTGTATAATCGTATGAAAGCGCTTACAGAGCTTTGGAAAACATAATATGTTGAGCGAAAATACTTGTTATATTTTTGTGAAATTTCCGTTTAATGTTTTATTCATTTTAAAATGTATATAGATATTTCAACACCGGTAAGCAATAACACTTATTATAAATTTATCGAGTGAACCTCGATGAACAAAAATATTATTATATAACCAAACCGAGGACAGTCGGTTATCAACAGCAGGTGTGTGACGTGAATAGTGTATACATACCTCAATAAAAATGAAAATTTTGCATTTAAAATAATTAATTACATACCTAATTAATGATATTTTTATTCGGTTTTAGTTTAACCAAAGAATATTTGTAAATATTTTTTCTTTCGTTTTCTTCGAAATCCCACTCGTTTGTACTCGGCAACTGATGGTAATAAAATAATATATTTACTGTTTATATAAAAAAAAAAAAGTCTACATATTGTTTGAATATTATAAACGTCCCGACCAAAATAACCATTCGTCAAATATATTCCAGAAAAATAATATTCACGAAAAAAAAAATAATCTCGTGACGTCATTGCATGATGTTTACCCAATACCCGGTATGAATAAGTGTATATAGGGACGAAGGAAAAATAAGAAAATCCCTTTCATCTCTGTGTATAGTTACCGTATACAGCGACTGGCTGTATTTTATGAAGAGTTGATGAAATATACGAAAGCGTTCTTGTGTAGTTCTCGAAGACCGTGATGGGATTTATGCATCAAAATTGATCTCGTAAAAAGATTTAGACTATACTAAAGTCATCACATGCTCACCAAAATAATAGTATTGTTTGTTTATGACATAAAAATATAAAAGCATGACAGTGTCAAATTTGACCTATTTTTTTTTTTATATATATAAAACTGTTTCGGAAGATGAGTTTTTATCCGATTCTCTATAAAATTGTTTACGCGACGTACATACGTTTCACATATTATGTACCTTTAAAAAAAAAAATTTATATGGAGTCCTCGATAGACAACACATACACACACATATTATAATATATGTTCATGTGTATACATAATAAAGTGTGTAAAAAATTATAACGTTAAAGTTAGTAAAAGTAGTAAAAAGTAATCTTAAAAAACGATAGATTATTTCATCGTTACTTTAAGTTGTTTATTCCGAGTATAATTTCTGATTTTATAAACTTGTACAGTCAGTACGAATATATCTTTAAAAACGACAAATATTTATCGTTAAAATAAATTTTTTTTTGTTTTTTTTTTATTTATAAATTATGACTAGACGTTTTAATAATATTTTGTTATTATCAAGTTGTCTATATTAAACCTATAAATAGTTATATCTTAGATGAATATTATTTAATTTTTTATTAATTTAAATAATAAACTAAAACGACAATCTAACAATAAAGTATATATATTTAATTAAATTAAAATTATTGGGATATTGCTACATTGGTACTAGTTAAACGTATTCACGTTTATTTGTGCACTCATATCAGTCGTTTTTTCATACACTACCATAAAAAATTATCCTTTTAAAAAAAAAAGAACCTACAATAAAAAAAAAAAAATGACTAAAAGCTTGCATGGAAATTTGAATACTATTTTCCTTTGTAAGTTTTTGAAAAATAATAAATTAATAAATACAAATTTGTTTCATTCCACATTTTTTGTTTTATTAAAATACGATCCTGTCAAAACATTCAAACAAAGTTTATGATAATATATTTACCTACCTAATTTACCTATTCCGAATAGGAATACAATATTATTACGTTTTTATTTGTAATTATTACATTTGTTTTATATTTTATTTAAATTTCAGATTGTTTGCGGAATTACTGGTCTCGTTATGGGAATGGTAGCCATCATTGAAGAAAAGGGAAAAATGAATTTGGGCATTGCAATTCCAGCTGGAATTCTGACGGTTATCGCTGCGGGTTTGTAGAATTTTGTTGATCGTAACACATATAAAATCTGAGTGGGTAATTTCATCGGTAGTCGTGTAATCGAAGGTCCAACAGTCGAAAAAAATTAGAATAAAAATGTATATTTGATGAAAAAAACATTTTCGAAATATATTATTGTATAATTTAAATAAAACAATAAAATTAACATAAATAATATTTCTTGAAATAAATTAATAAATTAATAAAAATTAAATTTTGATCTATGTATCACTTTTCAACTATGTTAAAAACTAATTTTCGATTCCATTTCTATTATTGATTCATACGAGTTTAATACAATATAATATATACACTATACGCATTTTCTCTTTAAATTTATTTATTATTCTTATTTTAATTGTGTAAACTATACGCTTTACCAATAGTTTATATTACATTTATCTCATTTAAATGTTATTTAGGAATTCTGGGAATTTATATTGCATAATTAATAGGGTTTTAGTAAATTCATAGTTTCTATTAGTTTTAGTCGGATTCCGAAAACAAGAGGAATTTGTATGGTTAGGAGTTAAGGATATTACGTACAAATTATTTCTAATTATTATGACATAAATTACAAGGAAAAATTAATTTCAAAATTATAAACCTACTCATAATAATCATATTATTATTTATTAATGTTCAAATGATGTATTTACGATAGATACCACATTTGGATGCAATTTGAAATTACGACGTTCAAGATATAAAATATAATATAATTATACATTTAAAAACGTATTAATAATAATTCTCAATATAATATAATCAAATAAATCATAGAGATAATACTGAAAATAATGCTAATTTAAAACATTATATCAATCATAATAAAACTTCTAATTAAACATTTTCATTTGAAACGATTTTAACAATAACGATATATCCTTATATTAATAAAATTATGTAAAATTATAATATATATAACCTTGTTAATTACATTTATACAACACAATCATATAGTTTTTTTTTTTTATCTCAATACTTTGTTTTATAAAATGTAGGGTACTAGAAATATTATTTATTTATTTTTTTTTATACTTTTTTAACGTCAAAATATCACTCATAAATATTTTAAACGAGAATTTTTTTTTAATAATAACTGTTTCATTTTTAACTTATATGTTTCATAAATTTATAATTCACTCTCCATTTTGTACGTTAAATGATTTATTATTCTAGCAATGAGACTATTATTTTCTACAAAATCTGTTTAGCATCTAAAAAAATAACTCCTGTATGCACCTCTTTCAAAAATAAGTGTTTATGACTAATTAAAAAAACGAGATTTTAATTTATATACCCGTATAATTTTCAAGCTTAAAATATAATATTATTTCATTACCTAACAAAACGAAAAAACTATTCGACTTCATTTATGAAATGTACGTGTAATATGAAAATATTATGAAGAGAATCAAATGGATTATAAATTTATTACATAAATTCGACATACGAGTAGTACTTCTGACGAACTAACTATATTGGTATTTTATTTTTATGTTCCGCAAATTGAGTTTGTAAAATTTCCAGAACGCTGTAAGGCTAACAACAATCGTTTTTGTGAACAGATGATTTATCGTTACTTCCAAATTGATAATAATATAATAACACAAATTCTATTACGATTTCCGGTCAATGTAATAATAGTTGATTTATCGTGCACAGTGTGAACCTTTTAATAACAATAAAGGGAATCCGTCCGTATATATTTTAGTGTACTTAAATTTTCTTGTTTGTGCAGGGATATATTTTTTTAAATTTATGGACGAATTCGAACGGACTTCTAACTCGAACCGTTTGTATAGTTATATAAAGTACTGTATGCAGTACGTTTATTAAGTGAAATATGTATATATACATTCAATGGTTAATTCGTATCGACGAATCTATAGTTGTTTAGTATTTATCTAAGGGTATGTTTTATAAATTTATTATTATTACGTTTGTATAAAAAAAATAACGAAACGTTGTATACAGAAAAAAAAAAGAAATAACAAAACGTGTTTTTCTTTGAACTATTATGATTCCAGCACAATTATATTATATTTTAATATAAGTTATAGTACAATACATGTTCAAGAAAGGAGAAAATTTAATATTCGTGTTTATACGAAATTATTGTAAAATATCTGTGGGATAAAACAATAAAAAAGCACACGTGGGCAATCATTATTTAAATGGCATTTTTTTGTTTGTTTCAAATATCGTTTGAATTTATATCGATAATTTCGAAAATACATAATATATCGAATACACTGTTTGCACGCATGACTAATTGAAAATCGTTTATGCCTAACTTTTTTCTTCCAAACATAATATATATATATATGCGTTTATAGATACGATTTAAATTTTTATTATACCTATCATCCGCGCATACGTACTTTGTTATAAATTTATAATCGAGTTTTTCGAGGACAGACGTCTTAATTAAACAGATTTTACAACATGTAATCAAATCAAATTTCAATAAATATAATTAATATTATTTTAATAATTAATAATAATATTTATTCATAAATTATAACTTTGAAAACGTTTTCCCATTATTTAATATTAGAATATCAAATAAATGAATAAATTGATAGACGATCAAATTATAATTAAGTACATATTTATAACGAATACAATATTTCTTGTTGGTTATTAGATGAATATAAAAAACCAGTAATATAAAATGTAAATGCAAAAATTGACTTTACCACTTTATTGTTAAGATTAATATTAAAATATTAGAGTATAATTTATGTGATTCGTCGTTATTAAAAAATTACAGACAATTACTTGTTTGTGTAATATTATCATCTTGTAAAACAAGACTGCGGTTTGTAACTAAGTACATAAATTTCGTGTAATAAACAAATAAACTAAAATGCTAGTAAAACAAAATTACGTTTTCTCCCAGTAAAGTAACCTATCTATTCTAAACCTTAAATTAATAATTTAAATGGCTCTGCAATGAAATATCTTTACCTAGTATATTATTGTTCTACTTCTACATGTCCCTTAACTGTTTAAAATATATTTTTGTGCGTATACACTACACCTAATAAGAATTCGTATCACGCGAATAGGATAATAATAATTACAATTAATTATAAATATAATAAACAATATTATAATATATTGATAAATGAAATAGGTATAATAATAATTTGATAATAATAATGACAATTAGTTTAAGTTGTTAATTATATTTTTTGATAAATATTTATTATTAAAAGTTAATAAGACCTACCTTAGTAATGTTCCTTAAAATATAAATAAATGCAAATTAATTAACATTAACAAATAAAATAAAAAACTAATGATAACAGGTATACAAGTATATAAGATATAACATTATTGTGGAGATTGAAATACAAACGTACTAATTGAATACTTACATCAATGTTGTAACAAAAATCGAATAATCAAACTGCAAATAAAATAATAATTAGTATTAAGGTATACATTTATAACGATATATACAGTATATTATTATTTATAGAATATATTACAAAATATTTATATTCGGTTTTATGAAAATATTTTAAAGTATAAACGTTAAGTAATGATAATAAAGTGTTTCTGCGGTAAGGGTAACCATATAACTGCTTGTATTAAAATACATAAAACAAAAATATACAGTATAATAAATAATATTATAATACGAAACGTTTCAAAAGTTTGACATTATAAAAGCAATATTTTTCAAAATGAATATGTAAAAGGTTCATTGTATACTTCGTATAATTGAGCCATGAATTCTCTTCTTTTGGATAACCCAATTAAACTTTAATCGTGTAACGTTTAATTACATTCGATTATTATTACAATAACAATAAAATATAAAAAATTTTAATTTTTAACAATAAATCATAAAAAATATTTGTGGAATGCAAATATGAATAGAATGAAATACGTACCTACTATAATAATATTATAGTGATGCAAATACAATTTTATATTTAATATAGTAATAAATAATAATATGCAGATTAATAAAAAGTAAATAATATATTATCCTACCAATACTTTAAAATTAAATTTATAAATTTCCATCAAAAAAAATATAAGTAGTAAGTAGATCATAACTATATTATAGTATATTGTATTCTTTCTATATTATGCAAAAAATCAAAATTTTAAAATTATAGACCTATAAATATATTTATTATACTATAGCTTACAAATTCATTGTTTATTTTTATACTTAAATAAATAGATTTGGCGAACAAAAATTTTAATATATTATTAGTTAATTAATTAAAAGGTATTATTATTATTAAAATAAAATATGTACGAAAATTTTATACTAAAGAAACATTTTTCGGTTTTATTATTTTTGTACGAGTTTTTTTTTTTTTTATTAAAAATGAAATGTTAGTTAGGTAGGTAATTAAATAGTTGTTAATTATTATTTAGTGTCAGCAGACTTTAAATAAAACCATCCCGCATGAAACACGAAATATGTAACAAAGTAATTAAATTTAACCAACTAATAAAATAAAATATACGTATTTATATTATTATATATAAATATAGGTAGTTATTTTTCTTTTTTAGAGGTTATTTAATTACTTTTTAATTAACTAAAACAACCAAATTGCCGTTATAATAAATTATTTTTCAAAATAATTACAATATGACATAAAAACGTATTAATCATTATATTATTTAAATTTACTCTTTCGATTTATTATCATATAATAATTGTGTAGAATTAATTTATTAATAAAATATGAATTGAAATTGTTACAATTTAATTCAATATTAATATTATTATTTTATCTAAATTTCAAATACAAATAATTATAATTAAAAAAAATTATTAAGTCTTTTACGGTTTTTTCATATTATGCCCTGATTATATTTATACGGTGTATTTATACTGTAAAATTATTATTGTAGTAATCATATTTAATTGTAGCAATTTTTTATCTTTAATTCTTAGAACAACCATTTTTTATTTTTAATGTTTAATATTTTAAATTTTATGCGCAGGTACTCATGTATAAAAAATTAAAAAATATATATTTTAATAAAAGTATAAACTAATTTAAGCCACCTCAACTATATTTTATTTTATTTAAATGGTGTTTTTGCATTATTCTTTAAATAATGTATAACTATTAACATTAATTTTGTACTACATTTTTAGTTTGAATACTTTGAAATACAATTTAAAAATAATATAAATTCATTTTGGTTATGGTGTGTAAAAAAACATGATTTATATGAAAAATTAATTAATTGAAAATTACATATATATTATGTACTTATATACTTATTATACTTATATATTATCGAATTCCATTTCATTTGTATAAATTATTACATTAATCACATAATTTTAAATTTAATAATTTTCTTCTATATAAAAATAATGAATTTCGTTCACTTGATCGTTTAGCAAAAAAAAAAAAAAAAAAATTTATATTTAAACATTTAAAACATAAATTTAATAATTTTTGTAATAGAAATAGACGTTACAAATTTAAACCCTTATATTTTATTACCATTAGCTAATGGATTCAACATATGGCCCTTTGTATGAATAGTGACATATTATTAAAAACAAATTACATGTAAGAAGAATCTAATTTTACATATATTTTAACTTCAAATGTATAGTGAAATTTAATCTATTTAATATATTATTACATTTTCCTATTTCCACTCTAGCGAGATTTTTCTTGTTAATTTGGCATTAATTGACATAATGCATACGAGTACAATACCAATATAAATATTTAAACAAATTATTAAAAGCATACGATTAATTTCTATTTTTCTAAAATACATTTTTTTAATAGTTTATTAAGGTAAATATTACCTAAATTCATTATTCTAAACCCAAATAATCAATAAATAATGTAACGTATTTAATATTATATCTAAATAAAATAAATAAATATCTATACTAAATATATCATGAACTTTTAAAATTTTATTAAATATGTTACATTGTCAAATCAGGCATTATGTTACGTAAATATTATAAAAATGTTCGTATTTTTAATTTTATTTATAATTAATTATTTAATAAAGTTCCCAAATATAAAACTAATTAAACAACATAAATGAGTACTCACATGTTTGATAATCGGTCTGCCTCCGAAAACAAAATATAACATTGTCGCTTATTAAATATGATATTACCATGACAACTATTGCGATTATAACGATGGCCCCTAAATAAACTGGAAAAAAAATATCTTTAAATAACGGCAGACATAAATTATTCCTACGGATGGCATAGGACATTATTGTCAATAACAAACGAATGACAATTTTATGTAAATATTATGTATGGAAAAAAAGAATTATTATCGAAAAAATAAACAACGTTTTGACATAATATAGTTGACAAATATTAAATTTAAATCTCCGGCCTTTTAGTAAATTGTATACGAGGTAGGTACTTATGAAAATGGAAAAAATAATACTTCAAAGTCAAAGGCATTTATTTTATATATTAATAAATCAGAATATTCATATACTGATATAATATAAGTCAACTACCATAAAAAAAAATCAATCGATGCCTTAGAATTATTTTTAAATGTAAAATTCGGTCAGTACCTATTACATAAATAAAAATATAGTACAATATGTCAATATGACTTACTTAGTAATTCCAAAAAGTTATTTTTGACATTAGCTTTACATTCATTATACCAATTAACTGTAAACATTGGTTTTAACACATCAGTAAATTTGTCTAGTTCACAAGCCACAGAATCACAACCAGGTACATGTAGTAAATACGGTTCGTAATTACTTGTATTTCGATACGATATCTATAAAATATTTATTATCTTAAAATTAATATAAAAATTATAATTTTCAAACCTGCACTTTATTGTTGAAATAAAATTATGGAAATATGCATATGAATATAATATGATATGCTCATACATATAAAATTATAATCTTTTATAGAAAAAATGTAATATCATATATACATTTTATGTAAGTACATAAAGACACTATTTGAATTTCATGATTATAATTTATTGGTACCTATATATTATGTTACAGGAAATTTTGACAATTTATTAAGAAATCTTGACAGTTCCTAAATCAGCTAAGAATTATCATAGTTTTAACATTTTCTAACAATAGTAGGCAATAATTATGACAAAATAACATATATAATATATATATATATAAATAGTGCTGAAATTATTAATATAATACATTTTTCTGAATTTTATAACTTACAATAAAAAATAATTAATATTTAATAAAATAATATATCTTGTAAATTGATTGTATTAAAATAATTTATTTATACGGGTTAATGAATCAAACAACTAATTACAATTTATTTCTGATTCACTGAGCGAAAAGTATAGTAAATTAGGCCTTTTATTATTTAAATATAACTGTACAATTATTACAAACCTAGGTTTTCAAGTTTTAGATTACGATAATAATTATCGTTGTATAACGATATAATAACAAGCTAAAGTTTATCTTTGACCTTTACTATAGTTCTAAATACGCGTGTAACGATATAACATATTATACTTCCCAAATACAGAAAAAGTACGTTCACAAATGTTGGTAATAAATTATTTGAAAATATTATAGGGATATTTTTTGAACATTAGAGGTAATAAATAGCTTAAAAATGAAATAAAACGTTACATTTCCACGTATATTTTTAAACGTGCATTTCAATAACTTTAAATTGTATATTATAGTAACCCACCAAATTCATTATAACTGCGCAATAACTGTCTTTTCAATTTTTTTTTATGTTTTTAATCAAAAATTAATTTAATAAGTTAGGTACATATTTTACCAGTAAAAAGGGTCAGACTAACTGAAAATTGTTACTCACTGTGACAACATAGTTTCCCGTGGAATTCAACCGGAGTTCGATCAACAAGACAGCAGAATAGGGTACGAGAATTCGTTCATATAGGCCCATTGTGTTGAGAAGATTGACTATGGTCGTATCGTGTGCCGAATAAACCCAAAGCATTCTATTGGGATTCATAGTACCGTTTTTCTTTTCGTGCATATGAGTTACGATCTCATTTAGTAGAGGACCTGAAACAATCAATACAATCAATAGTCCAAAAACGTACTAAAATAAAACAGTTAATCGATTATCACTTTACTATAAGTAATAGGTTAATTGAGTAAAAATTTGAATTACCTCATACAAACATACGTACGCTATTCAAATGGCAAATCTTAATTTTAAATCTGTTATTGTGGAATTTTCTATACATATATTTTTGACTTGGTATCGATATATTTTCGAATTTCAAAAAACCATTTTTATATACGATATAATTATATAAATTTAAATAATTATATCTAAAATTCTTTTAAACCCAATATCCATAGAATTACCTTTATGTAAATATAAATATAAATTGTAGTTACAATATATTTCATTATCGTATAAAATAAATATTAATATTATAATCATTTTTCACAGTATATTATACGATTATTATTTTACCGGTAAAAAGATAAATAAATAAAAGTCGCAATATAATTAAATTAAATAATATAATTAATTAATATAAAATGTCGTGTAAGGCCAAATTTCACCTTAATTAATTATTATCATACATTTTATTTTAACCCATTTAATCGAAATTTAATTTTTATATTATAACACGCTAACCTGATTTTATTCTTTTCAATGTATTAGTGTGTGTCGGTAATTCAAAATCTTCTTTGACTATTGTTAACAAGGGTTCAGGAAATATACTTTTAGTCCACTCTGGTAAAGTGTAATTAAATTGTGACTGTAAAAAATGAATAATAAATCATTTATAAATAAATTGAACAAATGAAAATAATAATAATAAATTTCAAACATAGTATTATTATGCTTAGATGAGTAACAATTATAAATTATAAATCAGAATTATAAGTATATACTCGTAGCATAAAATTACTACCCAATTATAAATACATAAAAATAATTTTTTTATTTTTATGAATGTCAATCATCAAGATTCATAATTAAATATATTTTTAGTAGATCATTATCAAAATATGCTTGAACCCCTTATTGAGATAAATATAAACATTTTCATTACATTAATAAATATAAACCGGCTATTTAGTCCAAGCAACAGGCAGATAATAAAATTTATTATGAAATCAATGGCAAAAATAAAAATAAATAAAATGAAATGAACAAAATTTGAACAATAAATTCATCCTTAATATTGTTCCTTATTATTTTATTGAACAATTATTTAAATAGTTTTTAATACATATATGATTCGAATGAATGTATATATTTAATTTAATTTTTGATAATTGCCAAAGTTAAACAAAAAATATATCTAGTAATAGTACATAAAACCACATTAATTATTCAATTATTATAATAAAAGTGTTACCTCTACAAGAAGTGAATCGTATAGCTCTATAGTGGATTTTATCCAATTTTCTGTCATTTTGATATCTGTTTTATTTTTTATATACTCAAAAACCCAGTCAAACTGTGCATAAAACTGCCGTATGCCGATATCATATTTTATAAGATTTTCATACTCTTGTACAAATAACGGGCAATCTTCGTCTGACATTGTCAATATCTAAAAAATAAAAAATAAATATTATTATTGTATTTTGATTTCTCATTTTATTTAAAAATAAATTTAACATATAATACTCGTATTATATTTTGTAATTAATATTTGACGGAAGTCTAGAATCGTGTTACCATTGACGATCGAAATCTTAACCTATCATTATCATAACAGACACGCGTATGACGTCAATCTCATCATGGTTTTCAATAAATTTTGAGTAATTTTTCATCGTCTTATATTACCAAGAGAAATCGAAAAGTAGTGTACTTTAAAATGGAATATTTGTAATATTTCCTGGTCGTATCTTGGACCATACCTTTGTCATACTTGGTAATACAACATGCATAGAAAATACCGTTTCGTTTAAAAAACAGTACACTTTTCGAAAATATAAAATCTTTAAATTGAGTTATATTCATATGAGCCTGCTGTTTACAGAACATCTTTTTACGTTAAACTAATTTAGTTTAACATGCAAAATTATCATATAACACGGGTTACCGATTACCTATACGGTACAAAACCACATTAAATTGGGTTAACGTACACTATTTATATGTATCATTGTACGTTCGTACAATACCTTAGGGAGAAAAAAAAATATATATGTATTGTGTATACATACGCACAAATAAAATTGTATCTTTATAAGTCATGTAAATTTCCTATGACCTATACGAAATGGATGTTTTGAAAATTTAATATTGTAAAATTGTAAATAAACATTTTTGTAACGTGAGATATAAATATTAACTAGGCCACTAGGGTGACTTATATTACCACGAAAAATTTTACCGTGATGGGTTAATGCGTTTTTGAAAAGCATTAAATATGAATTACCAACGCCTATTTTCTCGAATTTTAATGGTAGTGTATAGTGTTTTCTATATTTATCGTTTGTATGCTTTTAATTAAAAAAACGTTAATACATTAAAGTAATTTTAATTATCTATCTACTTTTATACTTACAAAACACACATAGGTAGGTACGTATATTGAAGAGTATCCCATTGTGTTTGTATTACTTATCAATTACTTTTAATCTAATGCAAATTTATAAACTCAGATTTTTGCATTACATTTATGTATAAACAAGTCACATTTTCATTAATACAACGTTTTATTTTAGCACTTAAAATCAAAATATAATTTTTTGTTTTCACATTTATTAACAATTTTAAATAGAAAATGTATAGGTTTTTATTTTTCTAGGAATTTTAATTGTTAAATTATTAATTATTTCTATAAAGTATATTCTTAAATATTATTTTTTTTTAATTCTAATAAAATAATATTTTATTGTGAATTTATATTCTATGTGAACTGTGTCGTTTCAGTCGTTCACTTTCAATATATATTAATATCAACCATATAATATTATCATTTAAATTGATAGAATAATTCCTAACAAGTCAAAAACATTTTCTCCATGGAACATTTACTAACCATTTGCAAATATTCCTAAATTATTATATGTATAATATAATATAAAATATTGTTCAACATTTAATTGACCAATTTTTTTTTCATTTTCTCTTTTTACTATAGATTTGTTTTCTTAATTTAATTTTTAATTTTGTAATGAAATAAAAAACATAAATTAACTATATTCAATATTTTAATTAATATGAAAACAATTTTATTTTTTTAAATTATATTCCAAGTACACAAAATAAATCACAATAAATCATTATATTCGTGGAAACGATTTTGAGTGAAGTTCATCAGATAATACATGTATTGATTACAATTTTTACATTTATCAGTCTCTACGTTCAATATAAATAATTTATCATAAAACCCCTAAATTAATCACCTAAATACTTAAATCTGACAGAATTTCGCTCAGAATCGTTTTTCGAATGTAATGATTTATCATTGCATTCAAATGTTAATCAAAATTCAACAATATACTCTTAATACCTGTATCCCTTTCACACCAATAAACTTTCTCTTGTTTTTTATACTTCAAAAAGCTCCAAAAAAAAAATCGTAAATATAATATTTACAATTAATTGGAACTGGGTTAAGTAAAATGTATTTCAGGTTTAATAAAATTTTCAAAAATTTTTGTCAATTTTATTTGTTGTAAACCAACTTTATCCACTTTCCAACCGGAAACATATGGTGTTCGTGAAAATGGGAACATTATTTCAGTCGAAAAAGTGTCTTAATACATTATAAATATAAAATCAAAAAAATAAGACACACATCATTGTTGAACCAATACATTTTTCGCTTTGCTCCAGTGGCGTCTTTGTGGGGGGAGCGATGGGGGCGATCGCCCCCCCATGGCTCGAAATTTCATATCACAATTTTAAAATTCCTATATTTACTATTAATAATTTAGATATTATACTGGTATTATAGTATTATACTCATATTCAATAATCATTATTAATTATTATATTGTATCGAATTTTATTACAAACAACTTTACAGTACCCGCATAATGTCATGTTCTAGAAATCATGTAATTATGATACTGCAAAATATAATACAATATAATATTTATTATTATTGGATAATATTGTATCTCCTGACTTACAGGATTGGCACTTTTACATATACACCGAAAAGAAAATATCGATGTAAATAATATAATTGATAGATTTTCGTCTAAAAAAAGAGCATTAGACTTCGTAATATAATTATTATTATTAATAAATATATACGCATATTGTATACTTGGTCTTTATTTATTTATAATATTATAATATTACCAATTTTGTATTTAAGTCGCCCCCCCATAATATTAACCTGAAGACGCCCCTGCTTTGCTCAAAATCTAAAATATGCATTAGGGCCATTAGGTTAATTATTATTGATATAAACATGATAGGACACTCTATGTAATAAAATAGTACTTATTGGAAAAATGTCTTATGAATTGTGATTAAAATAATATTATCGACATTGTTTTTGTAAAGTAATATTTTCATCAAAGTATGCTCACAAGGTACAATTAAAATATTCATTTTATAATAGTTTTGTCAATTGTCAATTATATCTTTTCACGTGATTCTTTAAATAAATACTTTGATAAAATAGATTACCTATCTATTTATAATTATTTCCTATATTGGTAATTGGCTTTACGAACAAACATAATTTGAATACTTCGTGAGTCACGACTTTTAACAGTTTAAGTATCCTAACTCACAATATATCCTTTATTATTTATATTTTTATAATATCAATCGAAGCATTTCAATATATAATAAAATGCAAATAAATCATTGGAATGACTGTTATATTAAATTTCTTTAAACATTCAGTCCTACTCTATTGTATAAATATTTTGTTTATTTTGTAATATTATTACGTATATAATCTAACAGCTATAATTGTATTTTAATATATATATATTTTTTTTAATAAAAATTTTCAATCTAGTTTTATTAAGAGATAAAAATGATGATTTGAGAATCATGTTGATTTAACCTATCGATTTCTTATGCTCATACACAATTTGTATTCCTAACCTCTACTTTCAAGAAAGTTTGGTTTCAGATTTCATTTTAGAAGATCTATGATAAATAATAATTAAATTTTTCAGACTTCTCATGCCCATAATTTACCCTATTGCAATTATTTTAAATTGGGTTTCAGCTTTCACTGATAGACCGGCTTATATTTCCTAAGTGCTGTATAGTAAATTGCGATTTTACTCATATAATCCTTTACTATCCATCGATGAATAATAATGACCGCTTACTCGTTTAGAATTATTTAGTATCATTATCGTCAGGTAGATCATTACATTATTTTAAGTTGTAATAATTAGAAAATTGGATTAGCAGTTATTAAATATTATATATAAATATATTGTATAATATATTATATATTATGTTATATATACGAGTATATTGATTTTATTCCTGTGATTTTTTTTAAATATAATAACTTTTAATTTAAAATTGTTAAAAAAAATATCACTCGCATTTAACATCAAATAATTAATAATTTAAAATACCATTAATTAATATTTTAGGTTTCTAATAAAGGTATATTTACATTATCTTGAGATGATGGCACAGTGTGTATGGGAACGAGTTGAATGTACTTTCCTGGTAATCCGTCCCAAGCTTTGGACCCCACGGGTGGATACATTCCAGCTAAATTTGCCTGAGCACTCATTATGGTCCGATCAAAATCTGTACTACGTACATATACGTCTTCGGCAGAGTACACTTCCGGTAACCATTCGCTGTACCGTTTTCTCAACCATTTCCCCAATTCTAATTGATTCTCTATTCCGGCCTGAACAAACAAAAGACCGTTTACTAATTAGTTTCCCTTCTCATTATTCCTACTATATGGATTTCATCATTTTAATTGTCGCAACTATTAAATTCACGCTTTCGTCCTTTGTACAATATTTTATGCATAATAATAATCACGAAAACCGAGGAATGAGGTTCGTTTTTATATTTATCTTGTGATATTTTTATATTATATAATCCTAAGAGATATTTTTAAAGCAATGAAATTATTAGATTAAAGACGTAAAAATATAATATGTAATGAAAGAATATTATTTACCTAAAGATACAATATTATTATACCTACTCAAAATATTATGAAAAATGAAACGTTTCCAAATTCGCAAAATTCGCGAAATCTTTTAGTGATTTTTAGACATAATTTTCAGAACGAAAATGGAGATGTGGAAATTTTTGCATAAATAATATAGCGTTTGACGATTTAGTAAATTTTTCTCTTTATTTAGATAGTTGTTCATTTTAATTAGATGGACGAATGTATATTTTATAAGTATACCTACACACGCTAAAATTGTAAGCTTCATTAAAATTAATATTAAAAGGAGAAAACATCGTTGTAAAACAAATGTTACAAAACTTAAAGTGTATGCGTAATAAAATTAATTACTTACAGGAGTTAGTTGGCCAAATCCCATAGGCCAGTAAGATTTATTTGCATACGGATCGTTTGGATAAGTTTTTTCAATCGACCTGTTTCCGTGTCTGTACAACTGTATAAACAAATAAATTATAAATAAATATTCGTTTTTAGCGTTTTAATACGAAACCAAAGTTAATAATCCCTTGTAAAAATAATACGCATAATATTATTATGTCAATGATTTACTGACGGTGTATTTTTAGCATTATCGTTTGTTAACCGATTCGTCTTTATTTTAATTGGATTCGTCCAATGGCGGTTCATTGTTTGAAGCGTTGAACTAGAGGAAATTTATATTTTCAATTTACGTGTTTTTTTTTTTTTTTTAAATATTATTTAACGCGTAGGTACAACATATAATTATCAATGTCGTCATTTCGTCAATAATAGTTTGAATATATTGTTTATTTGTTTAATTAATCACATCGAAAATATTATAAGTTAGCTGTTATCTGTCATACGAATGAACAAATTGAACTTGTACAATAATGCAACTTATATATAATGTGGATATAAAACAGTTCTTTATGAAAGTTTGTACTACGGAAATTGAATTTCTTTATAAAGCAAGGACAAACTACAAAAGTCATACATTGCACGCAGATACCTACGAAATAATGACAATATCAGTTTGTTTTAGTATTACGATAATGCTGTTTATGTTGTTTATTCCAAATACGGCGCTTAAATTTTACGACGGGATCCGAAGGGCGAAAACAAATCAAAATCCGGATGCTCGTTAATGCACCGCGTGTTATCGGTTACCATGCAAATATCTGCGCAAAGCTTACGGCGTATAGAGGACAGTAAAAATGCCGTGATTAAATTCCTAGATCCTACAGTTGAACGTTTAGAAACACAAATTTTGCTGAGGTATACCTACGTATAAAAACGATTAATATTGATATGTTGATAATTTTGCGTACAAATCGCAAATCATTAAACTATCGCCGGATGATAAGAATCCAGCCCCGAAGGTAATATTATTCAGTATTCACATAGCTATAGTCGATTATATCCAAATCCAGGCGAAGGATTTTCTCTGTACATCAACGGTCTGAAGATTAATTTTCCGAAAGGCGTTTCCGTTGTAGAAATAGACCATCGTTGAATGGTATTACTACTTGTAATTATGTCGCGCGTGACGTCTTGAAATTGATAAGATTAAAATAGTGTCGACATTTCGATAGAAGAACATTGTCTAGGAAATGAATCGCCATTGGATCTCAAATTAAATTTATACTTCAGTATACATAGTTGTGATGGTAAGGAAATTATTTTACATTTATTACGTAGGTTAAACTCACAAAATTTATGTCGGTATGCTTTCATTATACACCGTCGAGCTTATAAACATGTCAACTGCAGCTTTTTACTTTTACTAAATTCGGGAATATTTATTGTTTTCACTAGGTAATGTATGTATGTTTCTATTCAACAATTAATACAAATTGTTCAACAAAAAAAAAAAAATAATAATAATCATATAAAACATATTTTAAACTTAAATACAAAACAGAGTTATTAAAAAAATAAAAAATAATTTTATATTATATAGTTTAAATAAGAGTTTAAATACTCGTAATACTTATGTTACGGCCACGGCCCAATTTTCATATTGGGAAAATTGTTGATGGTCAAAATTATTTATATATTATGTAATGAATTTTATTAAAATACATTTGTACTGAGACTTTCATCTTTGACCGATCAATGACATCATTTCTCGATGACTGTGGTAGCAGGTATAAATCATTATATTAAATAATTTACTCTATGTTTAATTATTGATAAGATAACCATCTCGTTCGATTGTCATATTTTATTCAAATTAATTCTAAAGAATTTTTAATGTAACTAAAATCTACCTTCAATATTGATTTCTGTATGAATAAATACTAATGTTCAATTTCATTGTCCAAATTATTTAGTTAATTACAGAATTGATCGGACAATATGAAAAAATTTAACATTTCCACAATTTTCAAGTAAATGCTGACATTTTTCAGCCAATTATATAATACCATTTTTTAAAACTATACAAGCATTAAAATAAAAAGATTTTTCTAATATAATTTTATTATTTTTAATATAATAAAATACGCGTTATACAAATTGTATAATGATTTAAATTTAATAATTTGAGTTCAATATTAGGTTAATTAAAATTGTTATGTAATTTATATTATGTAAATATAGACATTTGTTCACATTAAGGTATGCATTAAAATAGGAACTAATGTTCCTTACACTTATTTACTTATTGTAAATTAATGTTTGATTGAAACAGGTAGCATTTTTTTGATAACGTTATTTTAAAACTATATTGGCTATTTTATTAGAAATCTATTTAATAAATTTAAAAAAAATTTAATTAATAAAAATTTCTATTAAATGTATGTATAAAATAAGATATTAATATATTTTACTACATTTTTGTGAATAATTAAAATGTTCTAATCCTTCTCGGAGGTCATGATACTATGATCATATTATTCGTCCTATGCATTTTAACAATTTAAATACTATTGATAAAATAATAAATCGAATATTTTAAGATTATAATAATAAATATAAAAAGACATATTTATTATAAGTTATTCTATCAAATATTGCACTATAACGTGTAATTTCTATAATGGTATTAATAAATATAAAAATTAAATTATATGCATTAATGGCAATAGTGTTCGTAATTAATACCAATTATCAATATTTATTATATTTTATTATCAGAAAAAACATTACGTAATTTAATTCTATGATTACATTATATTTAATGAATTTTTTGCTCTTTCTCCGTATATACCTAATCATATCAAATTATCAATTTACCTATTAATTATCAAATAATATTACGAGTATAATAATATGACTGCATAAAAATATTGTAAATCATTTATATGTTGTAATAATAAAATACGAGTAGGAAGTGGTAAGTAGACGATGAAATCGATCCGTGACTATATTGAAAAATACATTTCAAGACATTAGGTTAGGTTAATAAAATAATAAAATATAATTAGTGAAAACAGGATATTATTTCAGACAGATTAAATTAAACTATACTATATAATTGAATATTTATTATTATTACTATTATTATTTCATATTTCCTAAATAATTAAATTTCGTGATTATATAATACAATATAAATCGTCACAGGCATACGTACTAGTGTAGAAAATATGAGACGTCCATATTTAGAAGCCAAAGGATCGGTGCACATGACATTCCTGATGATACACATGCACAAAGTGCACAATATAATTACTGTATTTTTAATGGATATGATCATGTTCACGAAATCCAACTTTATTCAGAAACAATTATTATTAAAACATGATAATTAATAAAAGATAGGTACTGTAATGTAGAATGAGCACCAAACAATTGTATAATGCCACTATGTAACGAGCGAAAATCATACTGATTACGCAACAAAAATAATTATAAAATATAAATACGTAGTCCAAACGACTACACGATGTTGATAAAGAAAATAAAACGAATGCATACAATGAGCGCATAGATTAAATTTCATTATTAGCTTATTTATATAACCTTAAATACATAAATATATTATTTATATACAATGTAATATATTAACGCTGCAGAGTACGTGTATTATTAACATTAGATTTTGAGCGAAGCAAAAAATGTATTGGTTTTACAATGATGTGTGTCAAGCCGGTGCGCAAGATTTCTTTAAGAGGGGTTCTCAAATAATTGATTGAATAAATTGTAAATATTTGCTTTTTATTTTCGTATAATAAACTAATTTATCTTAACACCATCATACCTTCCCTTTCTCTTTAATTTTTTTGTTTATAAAATAATAATACATTTATCTAAATTATTAGTTACGAGTAATAATTAATGATTTATAGTTACATGTTATAGTTTGTATTTATACAAAAACGGTCATTGTAGAGCTAATTGTATGGATAGTATAATTCGAGGTGTAATTTATTGTAAACAATAATAGATAGAATTTAAAAAGTCAAATATTTTACTTTTTTCAAAAAAAAATTACCAACAATTTGATAAAGTGATAATTCTAAAACAATTGACTTATAATTTAACGTCTATATCAGTAAGACAGTAACAAATGTATACATTTTATAAATGTCCCACCAATTTTAAATTACATTATTTGAACCTCGACTACCGTAAATTTCTCTTGAATATTACCTTGCATCAACTGTCAAGTACCACAAAATCATAATACTGTCAATCATTATACAATATACTATTGAATATAAATATTACAATATAAAATATCATCATTGTTCAATTCGTAACTAGTCAGCACTCACTTTTAATTATTATTCGAAATATTGTGTTTGAAAGTAACTTCGTTCCGATAAATCTCCCATATTTTAATACTTTACCTAAACTGATCCGAGTTATAAATCCGAGTAGTTTGTAATAGGTAATATAATGCTGTGTAGAAGATATTTTAATTTCAAACTTGAAAATAGGTAAAACATAGGTACACCTAATATTTAAACTATAACTAATGCAAACACTCAAATTAAATACATATTTTCAGTAGGTATCCAAAAACTAACAACTAAGAACAAACAAATTAATAACTATTTTATTTGTGAACAAATATTATACAGGTACGAGGTACCTACTGTTAATAATCAATAACTTAACTCCATATAGTCCAATTTATATTATATGTAATTTATTTATTATATCAGTAGCACAGTAGCACTTCTTGATTTTATTACATATACAAAATACAATTACACATGTCACATAACATAATTGTACTTATATAAATTAATTTATTGCCCATATACAATCAATTAATAATCCAATAGGAAACAAAACTAATAAACAATAATTTATTTTTCTACGCTATCAAACTGTTTCGACCATTTAGTGACAACATTACTACAAGTCTACAACAATCCTTATTTGGTGAAGTTTACTAGAAGATAAAATTTAAATCGACCTACATTTTTCAAATTTCAAATAATTTATTTGAAATTCAATATTAAACATTTCATAAAAATTCAATAAATATTCATATTCTACCCACTTTGGAATTTTCACCTACTTTTTTCTCATTCGCCCGATTTTTTTTATATATCTACTCGAAATATTTATAGGAATTCAAATAAATAAAAACACCAAGAATGGTTTATGAATTTAACATAATAATTATAATCGTTAAGTATTATTCATTTAGCTAAATTATTTATTATATTTTTTTTATTCGATGAATTTTATAATTTTAATATTTAAACCATTAACAATATATTTTTTGTTTTGAAATAAATTTAAATACACATTATTGTTTTCAAATGCATAAAATATATATTTTCATTTTAAATAACTAATTAGTATTGACTTAGCCAAATTAATTTTTGATTTATTATATTATATTAAAATATTATTGGAGATATTAAAAATGATATTATTTTCTTGACATTAATTTCAACGTAAAATAATTTAAAATATACTACCTAATAAAAGCAGTATTCTTGGTGATGAAAAACTGTAACAAAAATAATGAAAAATAAATATTTAAAAATGTATAAAAATTTAAAATGAATATTATTTAATATTTAAGTAAGTAGGCATAAATATTATATATCTTTTTTACTGTACTCGTGTTCACCTTCTGTCCTTCTAGGTAAAATATTATAGTTCAGATATGGGTAAACTTTTAACTAATATTAAATTTTTTTTTATCAATATTTCATAGTATAACATAGTATAATGTATATTAATATTAATATATTAAGTTAATATATGAATATAATGTAATTTGTATTTATTTTAATAGTAGGTATGCAAATATATTAAATAGGATTGACAATAAAGTATGTCCATTATATTATATAATATTATATTCATTATACAAACAAAACTTTCAGAATAAAAATTATTCATTATAAAATATTATTTTTCAATTGGTTAGAAAATTTAGAACGATTATAAAACAATTGAATGATTTGTCACATCAAATTATAATTTGCAATCGATTTTTAAAAATATATATATATTATGTTAGAAAAATAAATATAATTTTGAAAAAATTACAATAACAAACGCGATACATTCAAAATTTTGTGAGACGAAAAATGTTAAAAATGTTAATTTATATTCATTATAAACACGTTTCAAAAATAATAAAAATATACCACAGGAAATTTCTAATGCAGTAATAATCAATAATCAATTCGTCGAAAAATAAATAAATAATAATAATTTAATTTTCATTAATCCACGGACGTGTGTTAATGTGTATAATTAATAATATTTTATACTTATGCAAAAATATAGTAATATAGTATTTAAAATAAAATGTTCACATATTTATTAAAATTCATATACATTTAAATTCAAATATCAACGTAAGAGTTCCAAAATTTTATCTCGTTTATAAATTTTAAATCATGTGAGAACACCCAAAATTTTTTTTTAAGTTTCTAAGTTTGATATTTCATAAGTTATTGTAAAATATTTGAAATCAAAATCGTCAATTATTACAGTTTTCGTGAATATTAATCAATTTCCAAAAATTTTTGTTAGTTTCTTCTTTTGCATCATAAACTCAATTTTGAGAAATTTTAAAAATTACCTAAATAATGCACCAATATAAGATGCAATTTTTCATCGGAAACACATCCTATTCGTAGTAATCGGACCATTAATTGTTATCAAAAAAGTGTCAGATTTTAAAAAACATATATGAAATTATTATATTTTATTACATTATTTAAAAAAAAAAATATTAACGAAAACTTAACTTACAATTTTACTTTTGTGCTTTTCTCAAAAGCTTTTATCGTACAATAACGCGTTTACGAAAAAAAATAAAGAAAT
This sequence comes from Tetraneura akinire, assembly GCA_021307375.1. Classification (NCBI taxonomy): domain Eukaryota; kingdom Metazoa; phylum Arthropoda; class Insecta; order Hemiptera; family Aphididae; genus Tetraneura; species Tetraneura akinire. Next base: position 3,809,025 of record JAIUCT010000018.1, on the reverse strand, counting down.
TATAAATAATTATTATGCATGCCGACATGCCGTTGTCATTTAAACGCCATTCTGCTTACTTTCCGCCGAAGCTAAAGTTTTTGTGGTTCACGTATTTTATATTCATGTCGAACATTTAGAAATGATGACGAGAAAGAAAATTTACTTTATGTATTAAAATTACTCCGTATAATACCCATGGGTATTTCATTTTTATATATTTTTATATTTTTCATTTTATTCTTATATTTCCCGTCTTAGTAGTTAATTTCATAATTTCGGATTTTACCCTAGACGTGTTTTTTTATTATTCAAAATATAAAATAAAATATATAAATAAATAATTAATAAAACTTGATTTAATAGTGTGATGAACTTAAGTTCAATTATTACTTGAAATTGTCAATGTAATTATTAAAAATTAAATCATAATAAGATAAAATGTATCCAAAACAAAACAAAATGTAATTAACCAATTTCGCAGAAAATCAAATGTGATAACGACTATATAAAAATTTTAATTTAATGTACCTATATTTATTCTAGTTATTCATTTATGATCATTTTCACGTTTTAGTTCACATCCTAAAAAATCTATTTATTACAATATTACGTATATTTTAGACAAGATCAGAATTCAACGATCGATACATATATTTCTGGACTCGTAACATTTAACATTATATTCTTGTAATCTTGTATCATAGTATATCAAAGTATGTTCATTCTTACGTCTTATTTCCTAATGATCAAATTAAGAAAACCATTTGTTCATTGTCAAAATATGAAATACAATTGGATGTACAATATTATAACAATAATTAATCATTTATTTCCTTCCTCCGACTGTTGAATCTTGTCGATTTTCCCGTTTCATCGTCGGGAAGTATATATGACACGATCACGTTTACTTGCTATAATTACTTCGATATATTTAAAAAATATATTAGTGAGTATTTTTTTAAGACTAAACCATAGAATATAATTCATATTTATTATGGAATTCCATATCATTTTCGCACCATCGAAACTCTTAAAAGTAAAAAAATAAATAAATAATGTTTTGAGGGTTTTTTTAATATTGGTTTCTAGTTTAAAATTAATAACACAGTCTACTGCGAACAAATAATAAAATGGTCTCCATTTTCTAACTTTCTACGTTTTTCGAACACAAAATTTGATCACAGAACTCGCACGAAAATGTAATTTGAGTTGAATGTGGTCTTGATGACTCATCCGTCCGACAAAAGAGGGTTATAGAGGGTAATTTAAAAATTCTTAAACATAATTCGAAAACTCATAACACTGCAAAGCGTAATAACATAATAATATAACATATCTACACTCTGCAGCCTAAACATGACCTATTTTAATCTACTTAAAAATGTATATAATAATTGTCTGCATGCAGATTTCAAATGATTATAAAATAATAATATTATTATTCTGTTGGTTCACACATTACAGCCGGCAGCATATACACCAGTCACGGTTTCAGCGGTTATCGACCCCAACAATGCGATCCGCGACTGCAACCTTTCCGATTCCTTGGACCCACAGTCCGATCAGCAGTGGCGCTCACGTGTTTGTGGGCCGCCGCCTGTTTTCTGCACGTGTGCCTGTTGTACGTATCCGCGCGATCGCTGTTCCGCAGCGGACAGATCGCCGTGCTGGCCGTCATACTCATCTCGCTGACAGTGTTCACGTTAATGGCCACTGTAACATTGCTGCGCATCGATTGCAAATACGACCCTGATTGACCCGGACCAGAGGCCCACGTGCCCACGGCCTCAGTCAGCGTAATTGGACCCAGCCATTTATCGACGGATCGAACCACGTGCAAAGTGGCATGGGTCATATAACAATACATCGAGTACAACAACAGCAACAACAACAATATCATTATGATTATAATTTTACATCAATTAACATAACGTCATTATTTATTAACGTACCTACCTATTATATAATAAAATTGTATGTATTGTATGTAATTGTAGTGTATAACGTATAAATAATTAAGTATACCATTGTAAGTACCTCCCACATAACACGTCATAAATTTATAATTGGACCAAAACTAAAAAAAAAAAATCATTTTTATATTTTTATCAAAATTTTATAGAAACAATACATTATAAACTATAAACATAATATATATATTAAAAACACACTTGTATTAGGTAATTTAATTTTTCACAATGTCAAGTATAATGTATTTATTTTACATTTTAGCTAAAGTTTATAATTTTTCAATTTTTATAATAATAGTTCGTAATCGTATGTAGGTACATAAAAAGTATTAACTTCATAATTCACAAAAAATATCTTAAATATTTCTTATATACCTAAAACAAAAAATCCGTTTTATGTAAATTACAAAAATCCGATTTATATCTCCAAACTTTCAAATATTTTTTAATTTTTTTTTACGTTATACTCTGATGAAATGTTTAGTAAAAAGTAATTTATTTTTTCTTTATCAAAGTTTTACTCTTTTATCTACGTTTCATGTTGTTTATTCAAGATAAAAATTTAAAAACTTTAAGTACACATTTTTTTATTTTTATTTTTTTAATAATGATAAATTTTTTAGATTTTTAAATATAAACGTTAACAATTGTTATACAAACGCTGTTTATATAACAAAAATTTACACATACTTTTAACATGGAAAAATTAAAAATAAAAGGTTCATACTCAATTCGAATGTCAGAAAATGTACCTATATTAAATGTTCAACATGTATTAAAATCATCGACTAACAATAAATTAAAGTGAAATTTATTTTTACATTTATAAATCATACCAATATATTATACATTATACTATCTGTATATAATTTATAATTACCTACCAAATACTAACAATGGGTTTAACTATACAATTGTAAGAGAAAAAAATACTTGTTGACTCAATAAATCAAACTTCAAACCATCCATATTAACCTAATTAAGATACTATTGTTCGATAATTTACATTTTAAAAGAATGTTTATATTATAATTTTTTTAAATATTATCTTAGATAATTAAATTTCAATGATGCTTTAAAATATTATTTGAGTAAAAAGACGAAATTAAAAAACTCAATAGGTATCAAATTTAAAGATTTTATTTTTATTCAAAATTATTTATTCATAACCTAAAAGTGTACATAATATAATTTAAAAATTATTTTATTATAAGTTTTAATTTTCTTTCGATATGTAATTGGCTACAAACCCACATTACATCATACATAGGTATAAAAGTATTTATTTAAAAATTATGGATTTCTAACAAAATTATTACATCAATATTATTATGGATACACATGAATAATAATAAATCGTTAAAATTGATAAAAAAAAAAACTATAGGTAGGTACTAACTACTAAGTAAGTAATTTTAAGAATTATAATAAATTTAGTGATAATCACTTATTTTAATTTTCGAATTTGTCTAAATTCCCATTTTTAATTACCTATATTTTTATCTATTCTATGTGTAAATAAGAAATATATACTATTCGTATAATCATGTAAAAAGTTATAACGTAATATGTACAATACTACAATGTAATCACATCAATAATATAGAGTCTATATTAGACCATAAGTACTTATAAAAGTTATCCATTAATCGTTAATGTAATTTTTCTTTTTAAATTAATATGTTATGACGTTATGTATTGTTTTATACATTCTTACCTATGTAATATTAATTATGTCCTACTGTCCTAGGTACATAGTATATGGTATATCTATATATATTAAATAGGTTGTAGGTACAAATTTAAAATGCATATTAATGTATAATATTTTAAATAAATTATATTTAGTTTCAAATAAAAAACAATCAACCTAATTTTCATATTAATCAGAAATGTAAAACACTAATTTCAATGAAATAGCGCAAGTTAAAGAAAAAAATGTATTGGTAATATTTGATCATTTTAAGTTTACATGCATACTTGTTCGTTATATGATACGAAAAAATTGAAAGTTTATATCAAATGTTCTAAGTGTCCCATAAGAGTTCCACCAAAATAAAGAGAAACCAAATACTATAGTCACTTGACACTTGGGGTTGAGGTCCTTGAATAGACATTTAGAAATGACTTATAAGTTACCCTTTACTCGAAGTTTTAAAGATATATGAAAATTCTCTATCTAATAAAATAATAATATAAAAAATAATATTTATGACATTAAATAATGGATATTATACAAATATGTCTTTATACATTTTAATTACTTTCATAAATAACTATTAGGTACCTATGTTAAATTTTAAAATAAATATAATATTTCTATTAATCTAATATAAATCACTAAAATTAAAACTTTTACGTTTATTTCACTACAACAACTTATAACGTCCATTACCTTACAAATAATCAGGGTCAGCCTGGCCAGGGCAGGAGGGCAGGTATTCCTGTCTAGGCTCTTGCTGTACTATAGTTCCTATAGGCCCTTGTACTTTGTTACCCCAAAACCAAAATACAGTGTATTTAAATAAATCACTACTAAAAAATTATATTATATTTAATTAAATAAAGGTATTCGTAGTGTAATATTTAGAGTTTTTTAAAATATTATATTTCTTTTCTATTTTTGTGTCAAATATCAAAATATAATATAAGTTTGAATATGACAAGAAAATCAACAATAATTTAGTTGTACAAATTATGTAGATAATATCTTAATATCGACGGCACCAATAAAAACTAATTATGTATTATATACACGTAGGTAGTTATTTATACAATTTTGGCTGGTTGGATTTTCAAACAGATTGTGATTTACAAGCTATTAATGCAATTCCAGATATTGTATTTAATTTTGAATATTTCATAAAATTTTAGTTTTTATCTGTATAATATTTGATAAACATAAAATTGACAATTTTGAATTTTAAGGTCTGCAAATTTTATTAAAGCTCAAATAGCTTAACTCGGTTCAAAATTATTGTATAGATAATGTATATTAAAATTAATTATTATTATTATTTTTTTTTTTTTAATAACTGTTTAAATTATAAAAATAAAAGCTTATATTTCTATGGAAAAAAGATACAGTTATGAAGAGGGTAGTGTATAATTTTGATTAAAATTTAAATACAATGATAAACCATCTCATTCGAGATAACAATATTGAGCGAAATTCTGTGAGATGTGGGCATTAAGTACAATAATTTAGAGATTTTATGGTTATTTATATTGAACTTAAAGACTAGAAAATGTAATTGGATTTTTATATACATATTTACTTAATATACTCGTATGTGATAAAATTTCGGACAGATATCTAACAGTATATTATCTGACTGAACTTCTCTCAGAATCGTTTTTTAGAATACCATGGTTTATCATTGAATTCAAATTTTAATCAAAATTCAACACTATCCTCATCACACCTTTACCCCTTCCATAGCAATATTAGATCTTCTTTTTAAAAATATTGGCCCCCAGAAAAAAATTTCTGCCTGGGTCTTTTTATATTTATTTTCTTATCTACTTACAAAATGGTGAAAAAAATGTCAACAAATGAAAAAAAAGAGCTGATGTTCTTGCCGCAGGGATACAGATGTATTTCGTGAAAATGCCATTTTTTCGTCGTTTTTTCTGTCACATAGTCTCAATTTTGAGAAATTCGAAAAATAACCTAAATAAAGTACCAACTAAATCTACTTTGCAACCGGAAACATATATTCTATGCTATTCGTGAAAATCGGAACATTATTTCGGGTAGAAAAAGTGTCTTCAGATTTAAGAAAAAAAAAGGCACATATTTATATTTTTAATTGGGAAGACTACAAATATTATAAAAATTATTCATTTTATTATTTTTCACCACTTCAAATCTATTTTAAATTTTCCAATCGTCATGTGAAATGTTAAAATTCAAATGTCTAAGTATAATGGTATAATAGTATTAATATAATAATAGTATACACAATATAATAATTATTTACAATGTTACGCATAACAATTACTATATTTTAAACTGAAAGTACCTAATTAATATTTATTGGGAATTCATAAATTATTTCATTATTTGTATATATTTTGTATTTGTAATAAACGTCATAGACGACTTGTAATTTACAAATGATTGATGGTAAATAAGTATTTATGTCATATAAAACTTTTATACAATAACGTATACTTAACAGACAATATTAGTCTATTGTTTTTCGTGTATATCAATTTTACTAAAGTACGTTTCATAAGACACTGACGCTCAGTTTGTTGTTCACCGACAGGTCGCAGGTAAGTGTTTATACGTATCAACAAATAAAATAAGTATTTATAAATACAATTAATAATTAATTTTAAAAATACTGTCTTTTTCTATCACAATTTTTTATGTATTTTGCAAATACAAATGTAAAATACAATAGTTAATAAATAGTAAATACTTTAGATTATAAAATAAAATAAATAGGAATATTTTTAAAAAATCAAATCATCGTCTTCATCTTTGCTATCACTATCTTCGTCTGAATTAATAGTCATTATAATTGGTTCTAAAATTTGGTTACGTAAGCCTTCTTTAATAAAATCCTCATTTTGCAACTGTTCGCAATGAGCTACCCATTCCTTCCATTTATCCACAGTCACGGTTTCCAATAAGGTATCATCGATCAATTTATCAATGTCCGAAATTTTACAGTTCATATCTTTGGCTTTGACTTCGTCTTTCACTTGTGTCCATATATGCTCGATTGGGTTATATTGACAATGATAAGGAGGCAGACACACGACTTCGTGTCCCAGTCCTGAAGCAATATGATGAATCTCAAATTTTTTCTCCCTCGGCACTAATAATCTAACCTTTTCGCGTAATTTACTTAAGGTCTCGGATGCCAAAAATTCAACTCCCTTTTCACCGAGCCATTTTTGGATGTTGACTTTATTATCGTCCAACTTTGGATACGTTCCCGACAAAACAGAATGACATTGAACAGTACCCATAACGATTAGAGACGGTTCTTTCAAAAGTCGTAACATCTGTAAGAACCATTCTTTGAAAACTATATTCGACCCGGACACAAACTCAAACGAACCAGATCCGCCGTGGCAAATAATCGACCTACCTCTCTTTTCGGTAAGTTTGGATTCTTCGGTGTTTTGCCAGATGTATCCTTTTGTGTGATTCTGATAAACCCATTTCTCGTCCACATAAATAATTGGCCGTGGATCGTTGTGTTTACGATGGTTGACTAGTGTACGCAGACAGTTCATACGCATGATAACGATATCGGGACATTCCGTTAAGAACCGACGCCCGTCGTTGCATTTTTTATATTTAAAGCGAAGAGATTTCAAAATGCGCAACAGGGACGAACGTGAACCTTTATACTCGGATCTTCGTTGATATTCGGCTAAGATTTTCGAAGACTTAGGGTACTCACCTTTGTCATAAAAATCGTATATTATCCTGCGCACAATATCCGCATTAAAATCATCAATTTCACTCGCGTATTTTGCTCGTTTGTACGTTTTTCTTGGCGAACTAAAGGACGGAGAAGAACCATCCGATTTCGGACGGAGTTTATTTCCTTCCGCAGTTATACGCTTCACCGTTGTCTCGCTTATACCACACGCTTCTGCTGTTTTAATCTGT
>JAIUCT010000018.1:3722743-3786435 GCA_021307375.1 Tetraneura akinire | reverse complement strand
GAAACGAACGTCGAATCGGCGGACCCCAAATGTTTCGTGAAAAGTACACTTCGATATTTTGCGCTATCTATATTGAAATACATCAACTATTATTATCGAGTTTATATTTTCAAAAAACGTTGAAATGATAATAATATTATCTTTAATATTTTAAACTTACTTTTACTTTGTACTTTTGTAATTTAATTACTAGTTAACTACTTACCAATTATTATTTACTAAACTATTAAAATCAATGTACATGAACGAAACATTTATTGTAAATTAAAATAATAGATAGCGCTCAAAAACCAAGTGTCCGATCCACGAAATCAATGGGAAAAATCAATGTACATGAACGAAACATTTATTATAAATTAAAATAATAGATAGCGCTCGAAAACCAAGTGTACGATTCACGAAACATTTGAGGTCCGTTACCGCGCACTCCTCCGACCTGTCGTTGCCAGTCCTGTATATCTTAGTTCGTGATACCACAGAATCGACGAGTAGATCTTCGCAGGAAAAATACCTATTATTACAATATGTTTTACGCATGCGCATACATCAATAATTCTCATCACGGTTATCATCACTCAATTATATTATGTTATCATTACCGCCAAAATTTAAATTATAACTAATAAAATATATTATGACACCGAAGTCTTATTATTTCTAATATTTTTGTTTCTTCTATAGAAATATTAAAATCATATATTCACAATATGACAACCTATAAAGTTTAAAGAAGTTGATAAATAACTTAAAAATGATATTAAAAATGTCGTAATACACAGTTTCAATGAGTGGTTGGTGTTGTAGTTGGCTTTTTGTATTTTGCCACACCTAATAAAATATACTTCGGCGCCACTGCAACTGATATTATAGATTTTTGGGATTTGCTGAGTTAAAATTAGTTAATTCACAATATTAACTTCTAATATTATGCTACTTATTTAAGTATCTAGACTAAAACAGTATATAGTATAATTATAATATATATGCAGTAATTTTAGATTTTTATATAAAATCTATTATTTAGTCTAAAAAATTTATTTTATATATTTTTTTAACAATAAATTACAATATATTTGTATTATTTATAACAAAATTAATCATTATGAATTCTAAAGTTCAGTGTATTTATTTATTTAATAAGAATACAAGTGACGTATTATAATATAATAATTAATAAGAATGTATATACTAATAAGATACAATTCAAATTTTTAATGACTATAATTTTTAAAATATTATTTATTTGTTTTAATTATATTACTTTGATTTTTAAATTACTATAAAAGTATGAATTAAAAAATTAATAAATTATCCTTATGTCTTATATAATATCTTATATTATGATTTTCATAGTAAACATTATCAATTAAATAATTGAGTGATAAGAATTATTGATGTATGCGCATGCGTAATATATATTGGAATAATAGGTATTTTTCCTGCGAAGATCCACTCTTCAGAATCGACTCGACGATTGCTGGACATTGATATCGACCATTTTTTTTTTATCGATATCGGTTAATTAAAAATCATTATTTTATTTTTATCTATTAATTTTTTTTTATTTCATAATAGTTTATCATAGCTTATTCGTGCATAATTAATATATTGTGAAAGAATGTCACTTTCGTGGACTAGCTTTCAGCGGCGTATATAAGGGAGGGGCACTCGGGGCCCGCGCCCATAGTGAAATATTACCTAGGTTATATTTTAATAGGTATTTAGTTTTTATAATTTTCTTTTTAACAATCTAACAAATTTATAATTACCTATCCTAATCATTATGCTTTATATTATTATTTGTTATAAAATTATAAATTGCAAACATTTAAAAAAAATATAAAAATTATATTTACATAATATTTTTTTAAATACTTATAACTTTTATTATTGACTGTACAAACCTGCCTATTCCTATCATACATTATATTTAGTAATTTATGTAAGTAATAAAAAAATTAGCCCCTAGAGAAAATAATTTTTATATACTCCACTGCTAGCTTTGTTAAAATGTATTCAATATTCATTATGATTACGTAATATTTAATTAGGTACCTATTATTTATGTTTGCTTAGAGACCTTAGACAATTTGATTTAGTCAAGAAATCATCAGTATACGTTAAGACGTTTTAAAATGTATTTTAAATATTAAATTAAGAAATTTTTCCAAGTTATCTAAATAAAGTAATTTAGTTTTATAATTTATTATACTCGTATTATATAATTTGTTCAAATTTAATCCTGTATATATGACATGAATTATACTTTATAACAAAAATTGAAATTCGTTTTATACTATTGTCTGTTACTGTTAAGAACTACCTGCAAAAATGTATAGTTAATCTAAAAGTTATTTTCAAATACTTGAATTTACGATTGATTAAAATTGCGTCACTCAAACAGAAATTTGGTAAAACAGTATTGCAGTAATACAGTTAATAATATTAATATATTATGTAAATATTTATTTTACAAATGCAACGAAAAAACGCCCGATACAAATATTAAATAAATTATTATTATATTTTTGTATTTTTAAAAAATGTTATAAAAAGTAAAATATAAATTATAATATATCTAACATATTAGGAATTTAATGGTAGAGTCTGGATGACTAGAGACTAGATTATAATATGCTATAGATTAGAAACGTGTCAGTAGACCGCGTTTAGTGTCAATATCTGTTTAAGGTTTATAATACCATTGATTTTGTATATTATAAAATCAATGGTAATACTTTCAAATTATTATGTCAATTGTCAATCTTTTCAAATTTAAATCTATGCAATGCTAGATAAAATTATTTTATTATCTAATTAAATAGGTGTAAGTATTTAAATATAAATTAATTAATTGTAATTTCTTTACTTAAGAATACGATAGGTATGTAATATGTAAATATTCTAATGTTTGAAAAAAATATATACTCAAAATTTAACATTGTTCCTATTTATACAATATGTGTATTTACAAATAAAATTTGTATTTATTTACTTTTACATTAGGAGGTACCTATTTCGTTAATAGGTAATATTTAAAACATCAATCTTACAAAATAATTATTTTTTAGATGACTGATAATTTATCTATGACAATTATTGTTAGTTTAGTACCTCTAGTATTAATTTAATTTTCACATTAAGTACTTATTATTTAACTTCAATAAGAATTTAAATTGATTATAAGTATTAAGTACCTAACTGAATTTGACTTTTTATACTTTTTAATAGGCATTATATTACCTATTGTTTACAACATACTACATACATTACCTATATGAAATGTACAAAACACAACTTTATAATAATATTCTTATTGTTATTTTTTTTTATTTTTGTAATTCATTAATCATAGTATTACAAATTCCTAATGTAATACCTAAATGTAATATTACTATTTTTTTTATAATTAGTAATTACTAATTAGTAATTTAGTACCTATTTGCTAATAATTATTATTTAACCAATATCTTTCAGTGTGTGTTATCAGCACAACAATCATATGATCATAACATCAGTTTGGCTTTATCAGTATTTATTATCTTTAAAATCTATTGATGTCGTTATGGAATAATGTTCAACTTTGAATGTCAAATTTGTTGCACAACAATAACACAATTTCTATATAAAACTATAAAAACTAAACGGTTAAGTCCTCTAAAGTCTAAATGGTAAGTATTAGTACTCAGTCGATTTATATATTATCATATAGGTAACACATAAGCCATAATACTTTATTAAGTATGTACCTATGCTATTCTAGACTTTGAACACTTATTAATTATTATTATTGTTAGATTTGATATATTTTTTTTCAGTCTAACCTTACAGTTCAACAATTATAATAATAATAATAATAATAATAATAATTGCGTAATATTTACAGTGTTGTTGCCAGTCATTTGTTATTTAAAGTTAATCCATTGTGTATTTGCTTATAGCCGTTTCCTGTGGCTCACTACTCTTCATTAACGAATCTAATGATAGAAGACAAATTCTTCTACCAAACCAATAATGGTATTTACACAAGTGGTAACCATCAAAGACAAAACACCCGGCACCAAAGTATACAACTATGCTGATTCATTCTGGTGTACATATATTGTGTCTGTAGCGGCTGCCAGTGTTGCAGAATTATGTAAGTACCTCTGCATTATTCAACATCTTATTTGTATTACATGTTTGTTCTAATATTAATATATTAGAACTCATACTTTTACTCATACGTAAAACAAATTATTAATTAATATTTTTTTTAAATTTTTTTTTTATAGTAACGTACCCATTAGATTTAACTAAAACCCGTTTACAAATACAAGGTGAAAAAGCTACTGATGGAAAACCTACACAATACAGAGGTATGTTAAAAACAGCAATTGGTATTGTGAATGAAGAAGGTGCCCTAAAATTATGGCAAGGTATTTCACCTGCACTTTATAGACATGTTGTATATTCTGGTATCAGAATTGTATCATATGAAACCATGCGTGATCAATTATTGTTGAAAAATGAAGATGGATCATTTCCTATATGGTATCTATAAAATGTAATATAATATGAATAGTTGAATATTTAATATATAATTCAATTTTAGGAAATCAGCCATAAGTGGTGTTTGTTCTGGTGCTCTAGCTCAGTACGTTGCAAGTCCAGCTGATTTGATCAAGGTTCAAATACAGATGGAAGGAAAACGTCGACTTTTAGGAGAACCACCTAGGTATTATTAATTGATTTTGTTATTAATATAATGTAAGTAATGTTGTATATTAATTTTTTTTTTTTACTTTCAGAGTATTAGGTACAGCTCATGCATTTAAAAAAATAGTCTCTGAAAGTGGAATTCGCGGTTTATGGAAAGGTTCAATACCAAATGTGCAACGTGCAGCTCTTGTAAATCTTGGTGATTTAACTACTTATGATACAGCTAAACAAGTTATCATGCAAAAGACTGGTTTACCCGATTCACATCTTTTACATTGCCTATCTAGGTAAATGCTAAATATCTTATAATGTTTGTTTTTTTTTTAATTTTATAAATAATTTTCTTAGTATTTGTGCTGGACTAGTAGCTGCAACATTAGGAACTCCGGCAGACGTAGTAAAAACACGTATTATGAACCAGCCAACTGACAAAAATGGAATGTAAGTTTAGTCACTTCATTTTTTAAAAAAAAAATTATTTTAATATGGTAATTTATATTTTTAGTGGATTGATCTACAAAGGTTCTTTAGATTGTTTATTTAAGACTATAGAGAACGAAGGGTTTTTTGCTCTTTACAAAGGGTTTTTACCAGTTTGGATCAGAATGGCTCCTTGGTCATTGACATTTTGGATGAGCTTTGAACAAATTCGCCATACGCTCGGTGCTACTGGGTTTTAAAAATTACAGAGTATATTTATTAGATCTCATTTTGTTTGCGTTATTATATTTAATTAGTTGAAACTTTCATAAATGTTTATTTTTAATATACATGCCATCATAACATGTATAAAAAAACTTTAAAATGTGAATTTATTAACATATATTTATACCTTAGAAACTGGAATTGCATAATAATATTATGGATTTTATGACTAAACAAAAATATAGTATGACACTGTACATATATATCAACATCATTTATTTTCTCAGTTATTAACTAGTATAAAAAATATCTTGTTATGTAATACAACAGTAACAGTTTTCGCAATATAATTGAGCTAAAATTATTTATTAACAATTATGATTGTTATAAAAAGAAATATTAATTATTTCAAATTATATAGAATAAACAACTTAAAATTCAATTAATTTATATATATTTTTAGTAGTAAATAACAGTGGCAATCAAGAATATTCTTCAGCAAGTGACAACCTAACCTAACCTTGTTATTGATGGATCACTGAGTCAGTGAGTGTATAAAATGTAATATGTTTTTCTAAAAACTATATTATAATAATATTAATAGGTAGTAAAGTATCTATGTGTTTTACAGTATAAAATAATTTATTAATAATTAAGTTTTTGAGTAAACCTACTATTAAAAACTTGCAACTTAATTTTTAAAGTAGTAAATTTTATCAAGTTAAAATTTGAGTTTATCAAATTTGTTTCTTTGCTTCCGATATCAGTTCCGTTTTCCGACAACACTAATAAATAATTATTTAATTTTATCCAGTTACTTATGATGTCACCATTCATAAGTAAGATATTTCTGTATTAGTATATTACTTATTAAAATTATGAAGATAATAAATTATATTGTAAATGTATCATTGGAACAATTAAAAATTGTACTTTAGTTATTAATATTATATAAAAAAATTTATTACCATTTGTTTGAATTATTGTTATTAGTATTGTATGTAATGTGTATTAAAATAGCAATATATTTAACATTTGGCCAAATATCAATTATTTCTGTGTGTAATCTTTATTAAATATATCCTAAATTAAGTACCTTGTCTGTTTCTTTCTTTAAACTTTATCTTATGTACAAATTATTATTTAAAAATATATAGTCTTAAAATTATATTACTAATACAAATCATAAATTTATAATTTAATTATTTTCATTTTAAATGAACTAAAAAAAAATAAAATATTAAGTCATAAAATTATTGTTATTTATTATTCAATCCATCCCAATTCATAGTTTAAACATGTTATAAACTAAGTCATTAGAGTAGTAGGTTATCACATTTTTTTTTTAATTTAAAAAATTACAATTTTTTTTAATAAAATAATACAAGACTATTAAAATAAACCAGTTATTTTCTCCTTGAAAATAAGTAATATATAATTTAAAAATTATATATAACTAGTTATATAATAATTGACAGCACATTTTTTTTATTTGTTATCCTAACTTAAAATAATAATTTATAAATCATAATAAATTTAAATATAATGATTTTATGTAGAAGAGTATTATATAGTATTATTGTATTAATATATAGTTAATAACTTTTTTTTTAATATTATAATTTATAATATATAATAAAATAATTTACAAATAATTAAATTTGAAGGTTTAGAAGTTATCTGTCAACAATATTTTGAATGATAAAATAAATACATGATTTATTAATATCTGTATTATATAAATTATACAATGATGTTATAATGTAAACTTAAAAAATAACTACGTTGTCTCTAAACATTTTTTTAAATAATAAACTGAAATATAGCACAAGTATCTCATAATAAACAATATTAAATTTTAAATCTTAAATAGAACAAATTTATAACTTTGAAATTAGGGGAACAAAAGTAACATTCTTCAGTGTAAAGATATTAAAACGAGAATGCTATTATTTAAATTTTCTTTACTCGCGTTAATAATTTAGAGTTAAATTTAACAAATTTATTAATATTTCACAATCCATTTTTTTTATATATATATATAAAATAAAATAAAAAATCTGGCTATTAGCCACCCTAGAAAAGTTTCTCCTTTTTCAAATAAAAAAATATATATATTTAAAGTCATGCGATTATTTCGGAAAGTGAATTATATGAAATTACTTGGCAAGAAAGATTTTAACGATTTTTGGTTATATTTTATAGTAATATTTTATACTGCCATGCAACTATTTTATTTATTCTAAATCGTATAATATATCAATTTCAAAATATAACCCCTTAATAAATAACTTCAGTTCCTTTTAAATTTGTAAATTTATTTCCTACATTCTAAAATTATTAACAAATGTTAGAATGACCAAAATTTATTTAAAATTAAATTTATGTTTATGTAATAAAACATAAATTTATTTTAAAACTTATGTATTAAAACATATTATATTCGTATATATATATATGCAATTATAAATGATGATATGTAATTTATATAGCATAGTCTTACAATTTTACAGGCGGTCGTATTCAGTCAATATACTTACAAAATAATAGTAAATTATTTTTTTATTCCAGGAATAAATGACGAAGACCGTTTAAAACTAAAAATATAAATCATATACTGTAGTTACCTATACCGTATTATAACGTAACAAATAAAGAAGAATACGTTTGGTTCAAATCCGAAAAAATGAACATCTTTCTGTCACGTTATCTAAATATTTTACATATTTACCGGCTGAAATGAAATCGCTTTAAAAACGTATTACGCCTACAAAGAAGATATCTGAACATCTGAAGGTATAACGTATAAAGTATAAACAAACAATGTACCACCTGCGCTAAGTGTAGCAAGTTGTATACCTGCATTCTGTTTCATGGTTATCTTTGGTTTTAAACTAAACGTGGTTTTATTGATTCCTTCGCGGATTGAATAAAACATATCAATTCCGCAGTTATCCTATACTCAATATAGTTATTAAATTCGTGTACATTAATAATTAATTCCGCACAATATCAATATTTTTCGTTATTGTTTAGATTTATAATATCGTTTAAATCCTATTATATTATTTGAATGAATTATTTTGTTTTTATTATTAATACAAAATAAGTGGACAAAATTTAAAATATTAAATCATTTTTTTTTTTTAAATAAACAATTTAAAAATAAGTAAATCATTTTTATTATTAAGATATATGCATATATATATATATATATATATATATATATAGTATCCAAAAAATTCTAGACTGGACGAATTTAAAAATTTAAGTTATACATCTTATTATTTGTATTATATATTGATATTATATTTATATATATTATATTATTATATCAGTTTATATTATCACATTATTAACACGCATGAGAATAAAATTATGTCAAATAATCACAAATACTCGTATGTTTTAATTCTATCGTTGACAAACATTTAATTATATTATTATTCCATATGGCATGTAGTAATAATTTAAATATCAATTTAAACATTAAAAAAATATTAATTTTCAATATGAAATTTTTGCGAAAAAACTATTCATAATATTAATTTTATATTAATATATAATATATAAATCCGTAATATGTTTTTTTTTTTTTTTTTACGTTATATAATATAATATAAAATGTAAATATAAATATATTTTTATTCCGATTATAGAAAGCTCGATTGTCAAAAATATAATGTCACGCACCGAAATACAATTTAAAAAGACATAATAACAATTCATGAACTGCAATCTTATAAGTTCAAAACTTGTATAAAAGACTATTGGATTTGACGGATAAAACGGGTCTACTTAACATAACATATAAGATATATTACCTATATTATTTTATGTCGTTTCTCATTCTGGCGACGAGTTATTACTTACACTCCGTTACAAATATATACCTTTGGCTTTTGGCTATTAGTCCGATAATAATATTATGCTAAGCTTTAAATTCTGTCATCTTACACAAAAATACGATAAAATAAATCCAATTCTCTGCATTAATCTATATGTAATTACTATTTATGAATATTAAAATAATAATAATGAGCTATAAACGCATGCTAATAATTTATTAAGACCTAAATATATAGTAGATTAATAATTAGTATTTATAAATTTATAATCGATGATATTATAAAAAAATTATAATATTATACTAATTTAGTAATTTCACATAATATAATTTAATCTGAAGGCCAATAGTTAAGTCGAAAATTAATCATTTTTAGTACAGTGTTTTATTAAAAATTTAAATTATTTTATTAAAAAAATATATATAACAGAATACCTACAATCAAAAATGATACAGTACATGCTTACTAAATTATTCAAATTAATTTTATAATAATTAATAATATAAATTCAATACGTAAAAATAATGGTCCATAAATTTGCACACGAAGAAAGGTTCAGTATAATATAACACTTAAACCAGTTTTATATAAAACCAATTAATATTATGTTGTATCAATTGGTAAAGAATAATAGTCAATATTGTCTAAGAAGTTGAGGTCCCCTCTTGTAGTTTTTACCTATAAATTATAAATATTATCCTTATACGAATATATATATTAATAATATAACATATTATGTTAATTGTATTAGGTATCCTTTATTTTCAAATATTTCATTTAGGTACTTATATAATAAATTTCATCTATAACTTTATTTTATATTTTTATTACTTGTAATCTATTAAAGTATAATATTGTAATCAACTATTCGAATTTAATTTAAATAATCAAGTTAATTTTTACTTCTATGAAGTACACTTAATACTTATTATTATTACTATTATTGAAAAGTATCTATCATTAGAAAAATAAATTATAATATTTAAATATTTCATTAGTTTATAATATAGATAATAATTAATATTGTCTCATTGTTAATGTTTGACTTTTTAAACTCATGAATTCAAGCAATTTTTTAAAATAAAATAATTTACACGTCACTAATATTATAATTTTCTAACGATTAATTAAAATGTAAATAAAAACGAGAATATAATCGTAAAAAACCGAGCAAATTACAGCTGAAGACAAAATCAATACAACCCGAAGTATCGTAGGTCGCTCAACCGCGCATTGGTGGCTTCTTTGGGTGTTTCAATATTTTGGCTAAAAATGTGGCTAATGTTTATACATTTTATAAAATCTCTAGATAGCCAATTAGGTACCTATATTAAATTATTAATTATTTAACAAAATTAACATTATTATATTAAAGTACTATTTATTGTAAACTTTTATCATTGCTTTTATGAATGTGTAGGTAGTTGTAGTATGAACATAAATAATTTTTTTTTTTTTAAATATATTTTCCCTTCTAATTTATAAATTATAAGTATATACTATTATATCTGTATTCATAATATTATCATGATTTTAAAACACCTAATATTAAGTGAAATAAATAATACCACAGAAAATTTAATATTTTAATTTTACAGTTGAGAGGGACAATATATTATAATATTTATATTCTATTAAAATATTAATAAGAAAAATATACCTATAATTAAGGGCGTATTTTAGGGGGACGACGAGGCGATCGCCACCCCCTGGATTTTTTTTAATGATATTTATATAATTATTAATACGTGAAATTGTTGTTAATATTATTATTTTTAATATTTCTTTACGATTACATACATTAATTTTATAGTACGAGTATATCAGCTGAAATAGTGAAATACCAAATTATTTATATCTATACTAAATAATTTATACTATGTAAATATTCATTGCATGTACCATGTGCGCCTATATACTGTCGTCTCGTATATATTTATTACAAATTTAAGATATAATGTGATTTACGAATTACGATAATATAAAGATAAATTAAAAAAATTAAAATAAATGTTTAAACAATTAGTATGTGTTGTATTTTCATTTTTTTTAAATATTATTTCTGATTTGTAGTCAATTTTCAATACAGTGTTTTTTTTTTAATTTTTACTTTATATTATGTAATTTATTAATAAAAATAAACATGAATTTTTTCAATAAAAAGTTTTATTTCAAAATCGCTCCTGCCTATAATTAGAATGAAAAACATTATTTTCAAAATTTCTTTTCAAATTTCAACCATACATAAAATATGCATTTATGGAAATTAACTTTATAAACTATTTAAATTTTCATAACGTCAACAAACATTATATTTTTAAAACATAATATTAAATAAAGTACTCGTATATTGTAATATAAACTGCACACCGAAAGTGTCTTTTTAGTTTTTACCAAAATGATGATTAACAAATATAATCATTAAGTGCCTACTACTAAAAAACTAATTTGATGAATCCCTCCATCTTTTTAAGGTAAAGTGGCAAAATTTTAAAAGTATAATTTATAGTAATGTATATTATTTTATTGACACATTTATAGAAGATATAGTAGGCGGTGCATTTTTCTATAAACGTAAAATGAAAAATCTTTACCTCATTTTATTAAATTTTATACAATATGAATAATAACTAGGTACCTATAAAATATTAGCGATATGATGATTTTATACATATAGAATATACAGCTTGACGGTTTTTATGGTGTTTTTGAAATTAATTAACATTAAAAACTATTATAAGATAGTGTCAAGAAAATATAAATATACCTAAAAGTAATATTATAAATTTATTATTTCCCTTCGGAATTGTAATAATTATTTGTAAACTAAACTAAACATCCCAAAAATTTAACTATTTTATGCGATTGACAGCAACCTCATATTTTTATACAGATGGCAAATCATTTTTTAATGCAAATATGCAATAAGTTCGTGATAATATTAATATTTAATAACTGTGTTATTTTATAAATGATACTATATAATTATAAATTATTTCATATTTTCATTTTATACAGAATAATTGAAAAGATGATATTTATAATATTTATAATACCATCACTACTGGTACAAATCTTAATTTTGGACTGTTTACACTTGTTGGGGAAAAAACAGGGTACTAAATAATATATTGTATATTTGTATTAAGACCAATAATTATGTGGTGGGTAGTAGCCAGTTGGGTACAAACGCAAATGAAAAAAAAAATTATTTAGGGAATGAGCTTTGAATAAAAATGGGAATATATGGATAATGTTTTGTTCAAATCACGAGTTTTTAATACGTCAAATTATTTACTTACTAATTACTTTTAAGGAAATGTCTTTGAATATAAATAAGACAATAATTAACCATTGATGTAAAATAAATATATAATGTAATGTATAAATGAACAAGACTCGAAAGTATTGCGCTATGTTCAAATTTGGTAATGTCCAATATCTCCTATAGGTATTAAATCTCTATAAAACGTATTGAAATGCTATTTAAGTTCTGCATCACGTGATTTTCCACTTTATATTATCCGTATTTAAATATAATAATATGTACCTACCTAATTCAAAATAAATATTGTATGAGTGGATATAGTCGAAAATTTTTTTTTCTTATTCAAAACTGTTCTATTCTCATTCAATTATGTTTAAGTGAATTGATTATTTATTATACGTTAACCATATTCGTAAATAATAGTGCAATTAAAATAATTTGAAATGAATACATAATATTATTATCAGTTATGTAACAGTTTACTGTTATCTCTTATCTAACTCTGTAAATGCGAAATTCATCTATTAATTGCACATTGTGTCCACAGCATACACGTGCACGTGTATAATAATACATTATAATGATGATATTTTTGTGAATAATTTTATAGCGTACCTACCTATTCAAAATGAATAATAATATACATTTTACAATAATATTATTAAACTTTACATCGTAACATATTATTAATTTTATCGTAATTATTGGACCTTGTGTCCGTGTGAATTTTATAAATAAATAAATATAAAATATTCATTGAGTTTGTCATTAATAACCGCATAACGCTACTACTGCTGATCATTATTATAATACATGTCTATATGTATATGTTTCTATATGGGCCACCTGTTTGCATAACCACCGTTCGTCCTAACCATAAACACATAAACATAATAATAATAATCATAATAATAATAATATAACGGTGTAGTCGACCCCAAAGTCGTTATAAGTTGGAGTGAAGTAGAAGAGAAGAAGTGGCAAAGCGTATAATATATATATATTATATTTGCATACCTATATAATATATATATATATATATATATGTGTGTGTGTGTGTGTGTGTGTGTGCGTGACGTACGCTTCAGTTATCAGTTTTACAAGTACAGAAAATTATTATTTTATCACCATATTTTTTTTTATGTTTACATTGTACATTATATACAATTTCATGAATGGCTTAATATGTGTGTCATTATAATGTATAAATATTTAATAAATTATGTAAAATTACTATAATATATTATATTATATCCGTGTAATATACATAACATAATATAATGGATATTATTTTTATTAAGAAATATTGAGATTATGTTTTTAATGTTTTGACCTCAGCCCGGCTCGTCCGGCTCAACCTTTTTCGGACACCACGTGTTGCAAAACACGAATATTGAACACGAGATAAAAATTTAAACAGAATAAATATAGAATAAAATTAAAATACGTTAAATAACTGTCCAGTGGTATTTGGTACGTTTTTAAATAATCAATTTATATTTGTAATCATTTTTATTATTATTATTTTTTTTTAATCCTATTATATACGATTACTGATGGTATTTTAATAAATATTATTGACTTTTTTTTCAAAATATTATAAATCTTAAAATAAAATGTGTTCGGAATTAATTTTTTATTATAAATTTATAACGCTTAAAATGATTATATATTTTAAAAATGTATTACGAAAAAAGTTGTAAATTATCCAGTTGTAACGTGTAACTATTCTAAATTTTACAATAGCTTTTTATGTTATTTATATATTAAATATAATATATTATATATTATGTAATTGTAATTTTATTTTATTTAATAATTACTTATAAATGATAGAGTAATAAAAACTAAATGTCACTAATGACTTTACAATTCTGTATAAAAAATAAAATAACTTGCAACAGCTAGTGGACAAATTCAATCATGACACATATTTTAATAATAATTTATGTATTAATAAAATAATGGCTTTCGTCGTTTTCGATATAGTTTCAATAAGATTTCATATAAAAAATAAAAATAAATATCATTATTGAGTTTCAACTAAACAATATAATTATTATCTATTATTATTGTACAGGAAACATTTACATTAATATGGATTGTAATACATATAAAAAATGAATTATTTGTAAAATAATATAAATTAGGTATATAAGGTATATAATTAGGTATTGTTTATAATTATGTATTGTACATTTGTACCCAATAAATACAAATGTACATCTTGAAAACATAACAATATCCAATCAATCAGCGTTTAAATTATATATTATTTTATGATTGATTAATATTATATTATTATAATTTATAATATAGCGTTTATCTAATTGGCAAATATTATATTTCGTTATATTTTTTTCCACATGAATATTAAACATTTACATAAAAAACTAATAAATAATCATAATTTATATATTAGGACAATGAATTCGCAATAATACGCAATTTTTATTAATCATTTGATACAATAATATTATACAATCCTAGAACTTCAACAATAATTACAATTCGTGAAATAATAATTGGTAATCGAATTAGATTAAGATTAAATGCTAGACGTACGAAATCTCAATGCGATGTTATTTTCAAGAACAAACGGCTAATATAATAATATATTATTAAATTAAAACTAAAACTAATAAAAAAAAAACTATATAAAGCGCTCCATGAAATTATTAAATCGGCGGGGCCCAGTCACTATAAATTTATTGAAAAGTAATTTAATTTTAAAGGAATATCAACATTAAATTATTGTATTTATGATAAAATCATAGAAGAATACTTTGAATTTTGTTATTTATATTATTAATTTTATGTTATTTTAAAATATTTTAAAGTTTTTAATTCATTTAGATAAAATTGAGAGGTGTGAAATTTCAAAAGTTATTGATCGATAAATGATACTATGATAAATCAGTAGGCTCAGCCCCCATGATGGAATTTTCAAAACCTGGCGCCTATGCAGTCTATAACTATAACTAAATCACAGCAATAAGTTGGTTTTATGGTTTAAGATATTTTTCTATAACTATAACTAACTATATATAATAAACTTATAATAATTATTTTTCGATGCAATTTTAGTTTTAAAGTAGGTGTGTGTAACTTATGAAATCCAGGAAATTCGATTGTTTACTCGTGGTAAACATCGTAAATAACGAATTTAATAATCTTAAGTGGGTATTTGACAAAAATCCGTGTAGAAAACACAAATCGAATGTGCGTTATATAAAACAGAATAACAGTAGTTGCATTCGGAATATTAGTAGGTACTAACGTTACGTATGTTTCGTTTTACAATAATAATATTACACGCGTGTTTTGTGGTGACGGACGGTTATAGCGTGTCGCGTCGATAATAATAATTGTGTATATTTTTATACACAAACCGCGGTATTACGTGGCCGAACATATCGAGAATTATTATTGTTTTCGTTAAAAACAATATCGCGTTTTCGAACAGTCGATATTTTAGGATGCCCTTACCAGAGACTTTTTTTTTTTTATCAAAACGACCCCATCGTCATAACACGCAGCAGAACGCGTACATAATAATAATATAATATATAGAAGAGTCTCATCGACCCGTACTACTGCCGCGCCCTCTGTCTGTCCTCGTGTCGAAATCCAACTTCGAGCTACATACTCGTTACGAGTATATTATTGTATTATTGTACATATAATATCGTGCACGGTACGCTAAATTGTTCAATGATATTCCGCTGCGGCACAAACGTACACGGCACGTTGTCGGGCTTCACTCGTATTTTATAAACCACTGGTTTCACAGTGGTGAGTAAGCCGAATACAATGCGAGAACAGACAACCAGTTGGCGGCAAACGCGCGTGCGCGGTGAGGAAATCGAACAAGGCCCGGTGGCCGAGCAGCTGCTGCTGCCTGCCCGTGTCGATGCCGCCGCGGAGTTCTCTCTCCGAGTGGAATACAAAACGTTGCGTTAAAATAAAAACTGGCCCTATATATAAAGACCAAAAAGCGTGTTTTGTGCACCCTCTCGGGGTGGAGATGAAATTCGCCGAAAATTTTTTTTCCCCTCGTTCTGACGTAACCGCTATTGTTATTTTATTACATTTTTAGGTATCTATTTTTGTTTTTATTTTCCAACAATTTAAAAAACTTCATTACTATAATAATATTCGTTTGTTTTAACGTGCAACGCCGGTATTGTACATGGGTAAATAACACAAAAATACAAATTCACACCTGTTGGTTATTAATGTGATAATAATATAACATGATGCTCGCGATTTATTTTATATAAATCCGTTTTTTTTTTTTGGTTTTTTTGAACATTTAAATTTAAAACGACCGGACGATGAAGGACGGGTTGTAATTTGAATTCGAAAAACATCCATTCAAATTATTCAGAAATTTCCATTGTTATTTTTATCATTTATAATATTTTATTATTTATACTATCCATTACTCATTCGACTGGAGACCGGAATTGTAATGTTTTATCGATTTGTTATATAGTTACAATTAAATGATATATTTTTACTTTGTGTTAGTCGTTAGGAGATATTAACTGACTTTGAATAGAGAATTAATGTATGTTATCTATATTTTGTTGTGTATACGTACATCGTATCGGATGGGTAGAATTGGAATAAGATGAGTAGGACGTAGGAATTAGTATAGGTTTGGATACTTTTAACGCAATTCAATTCACGATTGAAATTATTATTTTCCCCGTCATTCAAAAAATAAATAAATATAATTAAATTCTTAGGTGAATGTTATAAAAAAAAAATACTTCTCACTTACATTACTTTTTTTTTTTTATATTAATGTTACGCTTTATAATTGCCGTCTTTAGCGTAAATAATTATTCGCTATAATAATTTCCACCTATATTATAATTGTAGTAACAAACATTATTTAAAAGTAAATAATTACTACCTTGGACCATTAAAAAAATCTTCTCCAAATATAAAATTTTATATTATAAATTTATACCTTCCTACTCTAATAAATGTTAGGGAGTGTTTTTTTTTTTTTTTTTTTTTTTTTATAGGCAGTGCTTGATTTGGGGTGGGGGGTACCTCTTCTATTTTTTATTTTTTTGAGCATACCCCTACTAATTATTAAATCCCCTATGATATTACATGTACTTAAGCATAATAGGGGGGACGCTAATTTTTTTTGGTAGTCTGATAGTCCCCCTTCTTTTTTTTCTCCAAATCAAACACTGTTTATAGGTACATTATATTTTAAAGAATTTTGAAAAACGTATTCATTTCAATTTTTTACCTATACAGTTTTACCGTTTAAAATATTTAAACAATAACAATTGTTCTCAGAAACAGTTATGCAGTTATATATGTATTTATTTTTTTATTTTTCTAGAAATGGAAAGTATATGTAGTGCGTAATTTAACGTTATGGACTAATATTCGTCCAATATCTAAAATATATTTTATATGTATATTTCAACGCTAGTTCCCTTTTAACGTGAATAGAACATTTAAATAATATCTAATTGAAATATAAAACGTCAAATAAAATATGAATAAATCCGTGTTATGTGTCAATAGAAAATCGTATAATAATATCATGTGTTACAGTAAATTATAATTTATAAAATAATAAATATACCTATAAAACAAAAAAATCATGGATTTTATAAATTACAATTATAATAGACGTCATTGTTTTTAATTATATTGTATTTTTGATTAAACTTCTAAAAGTTTTAAGTTATATAATGGTATATAATATTTCTCTCCTCATATATTATTATATCGATTAGATATTGGACACATATGCGCAGTAGGTTTCGAGTTTATTAGAGGGTATTATATTGTACAGAATTGTTTTTAATTTTTGATATATTAATTTAATATTGTATAGTGTAATGAAAAATATTTATCGTACACTCCATATAAAACACATATAATGTATTATGTCAATTAATATTAAGTTACATTATCACAATTCTTAAACGTTTAAAATTCCAATTGTACAACATATTTTTGTTCGTATGCACATTTTTTTAAATAAATATTTTAGATTTAAAATTGACAAAACTGTTACAAAAACAATATTCTACTTAGAATCAATAACAATCAGTTTCAGACTTAAAATATGGTTTAACGAATCTCGTCCCTGTGTATAGTTGTTAGTACGTAAGAACGTAAGATCCTAACTTTTATTTCAAAACAGAAGCCCACCCGACGTGCCATAAGAATGTTCGTATTTTTATTTTTTCTGTAGACTGTAGAATGTATGCTTACTTCAGTTGTGCCATAAATCCATAATGTTATTATAATGTAATTCACAATTTTATATTAATATTTAATACCTACTTATTTACATATACATATTAAATATTAATATATTATACATTATATTTATTAATTAATAGCAATATGATAAAACTCATTAATTATTATAATTTTTTTATAATATATGGAATTACATTATATTATTTCTTTTTATACAATTAAAAAAAAAAATTCAAATTTTCATTATCTAACTACAGTGATATTCTAAATTTACATTCTGAGTGAAGCCTGCGGTTATAATAATATATTGGTATTATAATATTATAACGTGTCACACACTGTCACGTGTTCGTGTGTCTATATTTTTTCTAATAAGCAGGTGTAACTATTACCATATTATTATGTATTTATGATGTGTATAAATATAGCAGCGTGGTATTCATTTTACAAGTGGAAAGAATGGGTCATAATTTAATCATATAGATAATAGTAGTTCTATAATGCTCTTCTACTTTATAGTTATATTATGCATTTAACTTATTTTGTTGCGATTCATAAAATAATCATCATTTAGACGCACGAAACTTTCACTATTCACTGGTTATTTAATTATACATTACAGACGTGCTTATACGTGCTTGTACGTTATAATATTATAAAATATTCAAAAAACTTGATTATTTTAAAGTAATTACATAAATTATTATTTTCAATTTTTCACTTCATAATGCATGAAAGCTCAAACATACGTTTTATAATAATATAATTCTATAAAGTCATAAAAGCATATTATACTTTAAAAAACCATAAAATTTATATCTCGTCATATTCTATATTCATCAATCCAGTGTCGTAGCCAGGATTTTAGAATGGGGGGGGGGGGGCCAAAGCCAAAAAAATATACTCAACAATTAACAATAATATTTTTTTTTTTATGTTAGGACTTAAATATTTTAATTAAATTTACATTGATACATTCATTCATTTTGACCAGTCTGATAATAAGAGACGTTGATGAGACTTTGAAGAAAAAACTTGATAACTTCTTCTTTTGTGATTTTTTTCCGATTTGTTTATTTTTGTCATATCTAATCCATTAAGCCTCTCTTCATTCATAGTTGATCTTAAATAGTTCTTCAATAATTTTAGAGCAGAAAATGTACGTTCTGGTGTTTCAGATGTAACTGGTAAAGTTGCAAATAATTGAAGTAACAATTTTACATTAGGTAATACATCTGTACAATAACATAATGCTGCTATTGCTGACTCTGGTTTATCTGATGAACTGTCCTCCTATTGATTGCGTCATATATTTAATTCAGCTTTGAGGTTGGTTAAACCATGGTCAAAAAGATCATTTTCATAAATCTTAGCTGCACATAATATTGAAGCATTACTATATCTACAAAAATTGGATGGGATTAACCCTTCAAGTGCTATAACTTCTTTTAATTGTTGATTAAATCTATTTTCTAATTGTAAAATAATACTGTCAAGAAACGGAATAAAAATTGATATTCTGTGTAGTAATCCTCAGGACTACTTTTTTGTAAGTTTACTCTATTAGTTTGTTGTCCACATGTGCGGGGTATTTTTATTTCAATATTTACTTTTGAAACAAGTAAAGTAACTTCATTAAATATATCTTTGAAATGGTTGCCAACATCTTCACGAACAGCTTCTAAACCTCCCTTTACTACAGTGACATCAGCTAACGCTTTTGATAAATCTTGTTTTTTACTTTGCAAAAGTTGATAAGAATAGATTACGAGATTAGAGCACTAACCCCATGGAGTAATTATTACTCTTTGACCAACAAATAACAAAGTTTATTTAATAGACCTAACAGCCAATGGGGGGGCATGGCCCACTGGCCCCCCATGGCTACGCCACTGCATCAGTCATAAATCATAGTATATTTTGTGAAGATTTGACACTTGAAAGTTATAGAATATAGTTTTCAGTTTTTCACATGTAGTTTTACTGAATTATATTTACATATTACTTAATATACGAGTATTAACAAAAAATTAGAAAAATCCCAATTCTCTCTCTCTCTCTTTATTTTTTTTTTTTTTTTACATTCGTTTAAATTTTATATTTTTAGTGTAATCGGAGATTTAATAATCCACATAAGTATTCTTATTAATATTTCTCAACACTTTTACAATAATGATTAATCAAAAAGAAAAAAATGAAAAATGAGTAAGTGCGAATTACCTAAATACCCAAATCTTCATAGGCGCACATTAGGTGTGAATTTTAAGGGTGCTAAATTTTTTTAATTAGATCCACAGAGACAAAATACCTACACATATATTATTTATAATAAAAATATACTTTATGGTTTTATAATATAAAAAAATTATAATGTAACTATTAATAAACATTGAACAATCAATATTGGGATTGCTTATGTGAAATGTAAAGCTGTTAATGTTAAGCACCCCCAAGACTCCAAGCACTTCCCAATATGCGCCTATGCAAATCTGACAGTACTTCGCTCAGAATTCGAATGTAATATGATTTAATGATTCATCGTTTAATTCAAATTTTAATCAAAATTATTCAATACTATCCTCTTTACACCTGTATTATCCCTTCGACAGCAGTATCAGCTTTTTTTTTTTAATATTTACCATAACCCCGACGTCGATTTAGAACATATACATACGATTTTAACATATTGTTAATTATTTTGAAATTAATTTTTATACTTAATAAATCGCACGATGCCGTGTACAAATAAATTCGAAAATTTAAGGTACTTTATGAATTATAATATGGTAATGAAGGACGGGCGCGGTAAATTCGTGTTGACGCGCGTCTCGTACGACGCCCGTCATTCGATTCATCAAACGCAGATGATATAAATTGACAAATATATGAATATCGGAATATAATATTACACGGGAAATAATATAATATTGATCATTTTACATATAATTATTATAGTTACTGGTTAGGTAGAATGTATACAAAATTCAATTGTTGTATATGCAATTTTGCACTTTTCCCCGTCGCGTTCGATGAGAAAGTTCTCAATAATTGTGTTTATAGTCACATTACATTATACGGTATACGGTATACGGTATATTACGTTTGTGTAATTATGCGTCCGATGATATTTTCACGACTTGCACATTACAATAATAATAATATATACATATCATTATAATGCGAATCGCCGTTTTGTTTATGTTTCGCCGTCTCTTTGTGTGTGCATTAACGTATGTGTGTGTATGTGTGTAATAATGAAGTGATCGGTCAAGGTCGGTGACCTATATAAATTCACGGTCGGGTACGCGATGGTCAGGAGGAGTATCGCACGGTGGGGAGGAGGGGAGACAGGAGTCTGTCTGTCTCTCCCGACGGCGCGGCGGCGTCTGGCATCACCCTCTCCTCCGCGGCAATCCTCTCTTCGAAACCGTCGTCGTATGGTACACATTTTGTCTACCGTACTATAATAATTATTTTAATAATATATATATATATATAAATATAAATTTGTATTATTGGCCGAGACAGCGACCATAATCCGAATCATAAATAATAATCGAAAACAATAACAATATAAATTATATTGGTGAAAATAATAATAATAATAATGATAATAATAATAATAATAATAATAATAATAATAAAACAATATTATTGTCGATTTAGTATTACATAATACGAAAACCGAACATGACTCATATAATATATTACACGGACCTACTCGTACATTATATAATATTTATTCAACCTACATAATTGAATACAACTTATATATATATATAATAATATAATATATATACGTGTATGGTGTATCGTGTGTGTGACCCGCGTGACACGTGTTTGGGCGCGTGTCGTTTTTCGATCGAATAAAATTCGTCTCGTATTGTATACTTACAAACTACAATTTACAACAGGATTTTCTTGTTATTTCCGTGACAAAACAGATGACGAATTTTGATTTAGGAAGACAAAGAATCATATTCGACACGACGACACGTGTGATACCTTTTTTAATGTAATATTATGTATAGAAAATGGACAGTCGACAAATACGTATTCGATTCTTTATTAAGATTTTTTAAATAAAAAAAAATCATTATGTCACATAGACCATAGACGCAAAGATAAAGTTATTTCCCGTGAATTTCCAAAATAATATTAGTTAGGTACTATTATTTATTATGCATTTTAATAAAATGTACCTAATATTCGTTTTCATATGCGAAGATTTTTAATTGATCATCATTGATTTATTCTACGTCTATATACGTATTTCCAGCCAACTTATATACTTCTATAGGGAAATAAATAAATAATTATATTTTTTTGTTCATTAATTTTTTTTATCTTCAAACCAATATGTTCCTGTACAGAAAAAAAAACATGCCTCTAAAATACAATCCATCATAATTAATAAATTTACATTAACAAATAAGATTTTTTTAAATATACGTTTACACATTATACAAGTTATACTGTTATAGAATAAGTATTAACTAACAAGTAACAAAATAACTAGGTATTACATTGGTAAATTGAAAATAAGCATTAATAATAAAATTCTAAAACAAACATAATGAATTTAAAAATTATTTAAATATCCTTTTTTCTAAATCATTATTATATGAAGTGATTAAAAATATCTTATTTTTATAAGTACTCGTATATAATATATTGTATAATATATTATCCTGTGATAGTTAATGAAATTAATAATATATAATTAAGGATATTAAACCTTTAACATTCATATGGACAGTACTCCCAGGTCCCATTATCGATAATAAATTAATAAACATAAAACGTTATAACACAATCCATTTATACCATAAAATATAATATCTAATAATTAACAAACAATTTTAAGCGTATGTAATATATTGTATATATTAAAAAGATAAAACTAAATAAACCTATATAATTAGTTTTATTTATTTACTTTTTAAATTATAATTTGTAATACACATCTGATATACTGCATATTAATATGTTAATAATTATTAATTAAATTTAATGTATACTGCAGTTTACAGTTTATACAGACTTATTATATAAAGATAAACTGGTTTATACCAGACCTATAGAAATTATTGTATCTCACGATTTGTGTTAGGCACTAAAACTAAATAAATGTTTTCCAAAAAAATAATAATTTAATCCGTAGGTATATAATTCTATTATATTAATTATTTAAAATATTCTTATTATTTGTGTTGACGTGTTGTCATAAAATATTAATCATACAAGACAAGGACTTATTGTAAAAAATAATTAACATTTTCAATAAAAATAATATAATGATATAGATATTTTACTTAGTACTTACGTGTTACTACATTAAATAAAAAAAATTGAAATTATAATTTTTTTTTATAATAACATAAATATATAATCAAAATCAAATATGATAAAAAAAAAATATATATATAATATATATATATTTTCATAGATGATAATCGAAAAAGAAATTCATTAATGGTTTCACTTAATTAATAGTATTTTAGCTTTTTATTAAACAGATTAAAATTTTTTTCTACCGTTATTATATATTCTTCTGGAATAAATAATATGAATAAATGTGTTTTATGTGGGTAAACTCAATTATAAAAACAGTAAAACGGTTACATAATAAAATATAGTACCTAATACATTAATCATTATTTCATTAATTACAATTATTTTAAAAATCAAAATGTTTAAATACCACCCCATCCAGAGTTTATATTTTTATTTATTTTGTTAAATTGTTATACCTCACGAATTTAATTAATGAGATTAAATTAAATTAATCACTCATATTTAATAAAGTATAGGTATTAATCATATTAAAATAAGTTATTAATTTATTATGTACATTATTTTAAATTCTGAACAATGATGTGTGTCTTATTTGTTTTGTTTTTATGTTTAAAGACACTTTTTCGACCAGAAATAATGTTCTGATTTTCACAAATAGCATTTGTTGGTTTTTTATTTATGTAATTTTTCAAATTTCTCAATATTGAACCTATGCGTTAAGAAAAACTACCAAAAGATGAACAATATACGGCACTTTTCACGAAAACTAAAATTATGACAAATTCTATTTCAGTATTTTACAATCAGTCAATGTTGAATTTAGCGACTTGAAAATTTTATTACATGTCTATACATATACTTTATTTAGTAATTTATTGAAGCTCAAATCCATAATGCTTAACTCAGTTCCAAATTATTGTGGATATTACAATTACTATTTTTTTTATATTTGTTAAAAGTATAAAAGCAATAGCTGATACTGTTGTAGAATGAATACAGATGTAAAGAGAATAGTATTGAATTTTGATTTAAATTTAAATGTAATGATAAATTATCGCATTCCAAAAAACGATTTTTTTCGACGTTTTGTCAGATAAGGCATTTAGGAAACTCAATTAGGGATTTTATGAGTATTTATATTCAATTTAGAGACTTAAAAAATTTATTGGGTGTTCTGGTGTTCATATATGATGTACTTAATTAATATATGTAATAAAAATAAAAGTTTGGAACTCTTACGTTGAAAACTAAATGTAAATGAGTATCTATTGATTTTGTATTTTTAATAAAAATGTAAACATTTTAATCAATACCTATATTTGACTGAACTACGCTCAGAATTGTTTTTTTTCAAATGTGTTGATTTATTATTGCATACAAATTTTAACCAAAATTCAATACTACCCTCTTTACACCTGTATTCCTTCCATAGCATTATTGTCCAAGACTCTAAATTTAAAATTTAAAATAAACAGATGAATATTTAATTTAAGAACTGCTCAACTGTTGAAATATAAATTGAAATAAAAAATATACTTAATTTAATTAATTATTGAAATACAAAATTGAAATCTCTAAAAATTTAAAACATAAATTTATTTTAGGTTCTGACTTCTGAGTTTTATATTTTACATTCATAGATATATAATGCGTTTAAGACTAACTATACATCAATTTATCATTTAAATAGAGATTTAAGAATTGTAATAACTAATAATATACTACATTATATCATATATTTAAAATAAATAATATATAATACAATTATATTATTTGTTTGTAACTTATGAAATTAATTACCTATACCTACTTTATTACTTACCTTTTAAATTTTTAAATATTTAAAACCAAACAAGTTTGTAGTTCCACAATTCCACATACCTATACGACCTATACGACCTATCATTGCTTATTACAGAAGACAGAACAGTAATTAAAAACTCACATGATTTTCAATGATCAATTATTTCTACTTTTTATCAATTATTTTTGTTTGTGAGACCCTGAATATATGATCAGGATGCAAGAGTGCTGGACTACAGTTCCCGAAAATATATCCCTTGCCTAATAAGAACACACGTCGACGTCACACATGTACTGATGTATCCGATACGAAAATAGACCCTTGCCCCTTTGGCCACTGATAATGATAAATTCCATAGTCATTATCATTATACATATTTTATAATATTGTCCAGTTAAAAACAATACGCCAATCGGTATAAAAATATTCGGAAATGTGATATGTGAGAATTAATTTTAATATACAGATATTACATTACATCGAATTTTGTCGATTTCACATAATTAAATATTTAGATGAAATTTAAATTATTTTTTAACGTTTTCGTTTTTTACAATATATAATACGTTCAGATTCAGAGTTCAAACCGTCCAGTGAAACAAAAATAAATAAATTTCAAACTATTATTCTGACATAAATTGTAATAAAATTGTATATCTACTGTAAGGTACTGATAGTTGTATCGGTCGTTCTCGTTATAAATATATTCTGATCTTATTATATTTGGTAAAGAAAATGTGTTTTCACAATATATTCTAAATCGTCTTTTTAACATATTATAACAATGATAATAATAATTAACGCGTATTATACTACTTCATACTTGTTATCAATTTATTACTTAAAGTTAATTATGTTATAGGGTTAAAATATATACTGTTTTCGCCTGTAAACTGTATTACGAAGTACTCACTTAAATTTGCAATCATTGTTTGACTGAATGAGTATTTCATCACGATAACATAATACTTTTAAGATTTAACATATAGCACTACATTATTATAATATGATTAATTAATTATTAGTTACTATAGTCTTTTATCACACGGACAAAATATTAATGCATATTATAATTTAACTACCAGAGTGACAAATCAGCTGGTTATATATTCCTGAAAATAAAATGTCAAACGTCATTTTTACAAATGCCAGTTTTAGGTTTGTACATTGTATAAAATATAATTTTCAGAGTGACAGAGTTATATGTTATAAGTATAACTTTTGAGTTATTAATTGACATAAATCATAAATGAAAAATAATAAAAAAAAAATCTACAAAAAAATTATTATATATTTTCCTGTATCTGTATCCTAAATTTCAATATAATTTATTTTTTTGTATTATTTTCTATTTTATTTAATAGTTATTATTACAAAATTTCGATTAATTTAAAAAAAATGTAAACATTATTAATTATAATAGTTTTCAATTAAAAATTTTTAATTGAAAATAATTCAACACTAGTAGGCACTAAGAATAAAATGAAATTATTTTACATCATTTTATAGAGTCCTGAAATATTATTAAGAATAATTATTAATTATTAATTATTTCGTTATAATAATTGTGTAATTTTTATAAAACTCTTGATTATAAAAAAATTATATTAAAGTTATAATTATAATATTATATTATAGTTTATATCTTTCATAATTATTAATTCGACATTATACCAGTTCATCATATTATTATTCTTTGTAACTACCTACCTATTGTTTATTTACTATTTGAAATGTTTTAACTTAAATAAAAATACACTTAACATTAACTTTAATTAGATTTTTTTTTAAATACGATGTAATATAATGTAACATTACATTAATTAATTAATTAATTTTTAATTTTAGCCTGACGTTACCTAGATAAGCGAGACCTTGCTATATTTTTATCCTGTAGTTTATACTTCGTAGTAATAACTGTATCGTACATATTTATCTTAAATTACTTTTAGATTTAGAGCGAAGCGAAAAATGTATTGGTTTTACAATGTGTCTATTTTAAAAAAAATGTCTGTAGACACTTTTTCGACCTGAAATAATGCTCCGATTTTCACGAATAGCATAATGTTTACGATAGTTAGTTTATTAGTAGGTATAGCGTATAGGTACTTTATTAGTAGGTATAGTATAGGTATTTTATTTAGGTGATTTTCGAATTTCTCAAAATTATCCCTATTCGATAGGAAAAACTACCAAAAAATGACAAAAAATGGCATTTTTCACGAAAACTGATATTGAACAAGCGACATGTAATTTTTCTCGTTTTTATCTATAGGTATAATGTTTAATAAAATTGACAATTTTGGGTTTTGCTGAAGTATACTCACATATTACTACTTAACTTAACAAAATAATAGAAAAATTCCAAGTCACATTTTTTTTTTTTTAAAACTGTTTAAAATAAAGGTTTTAGTAAAATCAATATTTATAATATTTATATGGATTCTTCTTACGATTTCCCAATATTTTACAATAATGTTAAATAAAATTGATAAACAATTTTGAAATTTTTATTGACGTTCAAATAGATATTGCTTAACTCAGTTCCAAATTATTGAGAATATTATAATTACAACTTTTTTTTAAATAGCTGTTTAAAGTAACAAAAAAGCTGATATAATACTGCTGTGGAAGGGATATAGCCCTTCCACAGCAGTATCAGATCTTCTTTTAATTTTCACCGTCTTGTTTAATGTTTCAATGTTTGTTGCTATAAGTTTATTAATATTTATAAATCAAGCAAAATTATTGAATAGAAATATTTATAAAATATGTGTTTTTAATGTCTATTATAATTAATATTATTTTTATTTATTTATATTATTGCTCTTATAAGTACATACACGATACACCATACCTACTAATTACTATATATAAATATATTTATTATTGAAAATCGAAAATTTAAATTAATAATTACGTTTTAAATATTATGTAATTGTAATATACTTATGCTGTATTTAAATTACTCATTTCAAATTTATAATATTAATTAGTTGTTACTGATGAGTTATCCTAGGTTAGGATTTTATAATTTATGTGTGTTTTAATGTTTTATTGATTTATGCTTATATTTATATAATTCGATAAATAAAAAGATAAATATGTATAATAATAATAATATATTACCATATTGCATTTTATTAATTGTTTAATTGTATTTTTAATATGATTATATTATGTAGCATTAGCATATTTATGTTAAAAAAAAATACTTATCACATTATAAATTAAATATATATTTCATTTTTTTTTTTCTAAAGAAATATAAATCCGAAACGTGGGGACATTTTTAGTAATGAATTGAATATTGTTATATTAAATATAATACGTATGTTATTTCCATTTATCACAAAATATAAATTATAAATAAATAAAATATAATACCTAAAAATATAGTTTTTAATTTCTATAATAATAAATAGTAATTATAATTTAAAATTTTACTGAAATTGATTGTGATCGTGGTAAAGTGATAACGCAACTAATGTTAAACCACGTTAAACTAAATTAGTTTTAAATGATAAGTAATACGGGTATATAAATATATAATATTATAATAAATGTTGGGTTAATTGTTAATTCATAATTGTGGGGACATAATGCAAAACGTACTATTGCCTATTTGCATTTTTTCCAAAATTGAGTATTACATTATTGAATAATGAATCATATGTTTAAAATGACGGGAATCACAATTATACGCGATATACAATTTATATTTTTCATTGTATACTTCATATGTGATAATATTATAATAATTTTAGAATTTATGATAATAACGTTATAATTCTTATATAGAAGACTATTATTTTATTATTTTTTTAAATAATATTATTTTAATCTTAATATCCATTAACTTTGTTTTTATTTACATGTTAATTATTTTTATAATAAGTAATAAACTTATATTATAAAATGCTATTAAAAAAACTGTGAATGAACATTTATTGTTCATTTTAAATAAACTTATTGGTATTTTTTTTTTAATTTATTGTATTTTATAAATTTAAAATATTTTATTATAAAAAAGTGGTAATTTTATGTTTCTTTAAAACATTTTATTAGTTATTAATTATTATTATATTTTCCTATATTTTAAATATGATTATATTATTTATATTATATATACTATTATATAATGATATTTATTATTATTTACTAATGTTGTTTTAATATATTATATTAAAATATAGTCTTAATATTTCAATATAATAATTTATAGTGTATAATATTACTAACAATTTTTATTTTAATTTAACCTTAGTAGTATTTATTCATAAAAAATATTTTAAATTAAAAAAGTATTAGGTATTAATTAGGTAGTTTTATTTTAAATATTTATAATATAAACATAATATAATGAAAATAGTAATTTTGAAATTTTTTTAGTCAAAACGTACTAATTCCAACTATCAAAGCAAAATGTAATTATTGGTCAGAAATAGTACGTTTTGACCCAACTTAATATTTAAAAAATTAAATTTAAGTATAAAAAATAAATTTAAAAAAACTTTTGACTGAAAAATTAAATTTAACAGATTTTTATCTATTTTTAACATTTATAATAATGTTTTTATCTCAAATATTCAACGTAAAAAATGTGATTTATTGTAAAATGGCTAAAATGCCAATAGTACGTTTTGCATTATGGCCCCACAATTATTACTGAAAATAATATTAAATGGTTTTAATTGCTATTAATTAACAATCATTTTATTTTGTATCAAATTATATAAATAATTTGAAATATTGAAATTGTATAATATTATAATGACATAATGCTATTTTTGATTTTCCAATTAAATTAAATTTAAAAATATTGGTGTCTTTAGTTTTAATCGTATTTTTTTTTAAATAAAATAATATTGTTGCACAACGTGTTAAACGCGTATTATAAACAACGTGGTTCGGGTTTTTGTTACTTTAACGTTTCATAGTAGAATATAAATATTAAATATGGAATTGAACGTCAGACGGGACACGTTGAGAACCCCTTGTGAATTATCGCTGGAATGATTTTTCGTTTTATCACAACAACAACAACAACAACAACAACAGTATCATTCCTTGACGAATATATTTTTATCATTCGGCAAAAAGGTAGGAGATCCGGTCGGATTGCAGTCGCTATGACTACACTCCGTGGCCCCGTGGTGCACTGACGTTATAAAAATATTGTATTTCCCATCGTTATCTACTGGTTCATCGAAACGACAGGGTTAATACTCAATAATAATATTATGGGCGAAAAAATATCTAGCAGAAAATATTCGCATGGTACGAGGCACGTTATTATATTATTATAATTATTCTCGTATAATAAAATATTTTCTCGTGGTCGTAGTAGCGATGTGGCGCGATATTCCACCGCTGTACGCTGCCGTAGTAGTTTTAGTGTTACGTACAACGTTATATAAATAGTGGTGACGGCGTCGTCGTGCGCGAGTGAAACGCAAAACCCGAACCGACCGGAGGTTAGAACGGCGGCGGCGGCGTACGCGGCACAATAGCCGTCCAACCGGCGCGCGGCATCAGCGGCGGCAGAGCCGAGCGCGACAGCCGACGAGCGTGGTGGCGTCGTCTTTCCCCTATATTGCGCACAAAGGACCCCGCGCCCGTTTCACCGCTGTCGATATAACCGTCGGTCGCTCCCACCCAAACGCGGCGACGGAGGTCATTTGATACGGTGCGAGTGTGTGTATATAGTACGCGTTCCTGTCCCCGTTTACCCCTCGCCATCGTATTCGGTGTGGTCGGGCGGTCGGTGGCCCGCCAGCAACGACGACGACGACGACGCCGCCGCCGCCACCACCACCGCGTCCTACGCCACCGGATTTTGGGGCCCGCCGCCGACACGGCGCGCGTTCGTGCGTCTGTTCGCCGCTGCCGATTGCCCACCAGTGTTCTTGTCGTATCGAACCGCATATACCGCGGTGCTGCGCGCATAATAACGTTTCATAATATTATATTATATTATTATACCTCGATAATAAAAGGTTTTTATTAATTTTTTTTTTCTCATAATTTTATGAACTCTCTGTCGTTAATATTAATAGCAGTTAATATTATTTTTATTTTTCGCTTTCAATTTTTTTCCGCGGAAACAGTTTACATAAAGGTTTTTATTTAATTTTTTCAATTTTTAGGTATAAAAAAAAAAAAAAATCAAATCAAATAAAAATAATAAATAACAATTATTATGTGAAATCGTCATACGCGTTCACCACAGTAGAAGACCAGTAGAATTATTATTTTGAAAAACCACCGTCGCGGCATACACAACCCTACGCGCTACTCCGCACGCGCGCGTACGACGTACGTTATTCGTTTGTCGACGTAACCGTTTTTTATCTCTCTCTCGTATCCGATTTTGGTTCGTCTCGTCTGCACGCCGTTCACTCATTGAGTCGCACATCAAACACGACCAGAAAATGGATACGGCCACGTTTTTTGTCGAAGGCTCCTCGGATCAATTCGAGCACGTACTCTCGCTTTACCCGCAAGCGTTGCGCATCAAGGCCGAAAGCAAGACGAAAAAGCCCGACGAGTTAATTAAGTTGGACAATTGGTGAGTCGGACGAGAGTCCTGTAACATTTTATTATTATTAACTTTACGCCACTAACACTCTGTCGTGTGGATAAACACCAGTCCGCTTATTGTTTTGGCATCGTTTCACTGGTTTCGTATTGCGCGCATTCGGCACACTCTGTATAAGCGCGCATATGCCGTATAGCGTGTACTGTGTACGCGCGCGGTTAGGTTGGCAAGGCGGTCGGCCCCGACGCCGCCGCCGCATACCCAATCCGAGGCCTTGATGACGTTAACGATTTCTTTGTGGAGAAAACACCATAGTTGTGCGTTCTAAATAATATTCTACAACACGAAAGAATAATATAAAATGTGTCGCGCACCTACAGCACGAATACATTTCAATTTTGATGACGATTTTTCTTGTAAACGATTTCCTATCGCACTTCGTATTCGAAGTTGAAATGACGATGTGCCCCCGTGTGTCAATGACTCGGATTTCAAATGGGATATTCCTAAAATTATGATAATGAAATCATCCTAGATGTACAGGGCGTTCGCTGTACACGTATCATAACATTCTCCATTCGGATTTATCAGTCTAATTATTGATATAAGCGATATTATCTAATCTAAACTGTTATTATTATTATTATTATTATTATTATTATTATTCATTCCATGTTTTAATATTTAAAAATTATTAATCAAATCTTATCAAAATGGCCTATCAATAATATTACACATAAAAATCGAATTTTAACCAAAATTACAAAAGTCAAATTAGGACAATAAAATTATTGTTCATGTTTCTTAAAGCTAATTAATTTTTCTTTTTTAAAAATGAAATAATTAATAAAAAAATATTTTTAAAATACTAATATTAACGTTTTCTCCGTTTCTCGTAATATTACATTTCAACATCATCATTCATCCTGATAAATCGTTTGATAAATTAAAATCGTTTTTAGAATTAAAATATTCTTCTACTTAAATAATAATTATTGACACTCATAATAACAGCAAAAATATTGTATATTATATTACATTTCATATAGTATATTTAATGTCCAATAAATCAAGTACAAGTGATTTTTTCCAAATTGATAGCTACCTAACCTATATTTTTTTTTATTAAATGAATGAATATTATAGTTTTGCTCAATATTCTACACTTTAATTTAAATGAAAACAAAGAATAAGTTTGTTTATATGTCAAAACTATAAACCATCTAAAGTCTAATATATTTTAGTGCTTTACGTATTAAATAAATTAATTTTAATAGAATTATTCCATTAAAGTCGTGTTTCATCGCAGCAATTATACATTTTTTTTTTTTTTTTTTTTTATCATTTTATCTAGTATTATTACAATTCAGGTTAAATTAATTTTTAACTTTTTACAGGAGTTATTTTATTAGTAATTACTAATTATGTATTTTATAGAATAGTATTATATTTCAGTATTAATACAAATTTAATTTTTGTTTTTAGGTATCAAAATGAATTACCAGGAAAAATCAAATCACGAGGAAAGGATGCCCATTTAAATCATGAAGAACTTTGCCAATTAATGAAATGGAAGCAAACAGTAACAATTGAATTTTAATATTTAATATATGTATTTTTTTTGTAATAATTATAATTTTTTGTTTTAGAGAGGAAAGACTTTTCCTCAACTAAATTATTTAATAAAAGTGAACACACCACGTGCTGTTATGGCTGAGACAAAAAAAGCATTTAAAAAATTACCTAATTTAGGACTTGCTATTACAGCATTAAGTAATTTGA
Organism: Tetraneura akinire; assembly: GCA_021307375.1. NCBI lineage: Eukaryota > Metazoa > Arthropoda > Insecta > Hemiptera > Aphididae > Tetraneura > Tetraneura akinire. The sequence goes on along the minus strand of JAIUCT010000018.1, from coordinate 3,752,299 downwards.
AAGGTGTTGGAACTACAATGGCTTCAGGTATGCATAACAAATACAAATACAAATTATGTATTATTTATTAAATTATTCTATAATATTTTGTTATTTAGCTTTGTTGGCGGCTGCTGCACCAGAAAAAGCTCCTTTTATGGCTGATGAGTGTTTAAAAGCTATTCCAGCCATTGAAGGTATTGATTATACTGCTAAAGAATATTTGAACTTTGTAGCTCATATTCAGAACACAGTGGAAAGACTTAACGGTGAATCAGGTAATGAACATACATGGAATCCACATTCAGTAGAATTAGCATTATGGACACATTATGTGGCAAGTGAACTCAAACCAGAACTCTTGAACAGTGTTCCGGAAGCTCCCAAAAAGTCAAATAATGATCAAACAAAAACTGATGCCCATATCAATGGAAATGCTAATCAAACAAAGGTATTAAATATTTTGTTAAGTTTTATTTTATATTCACATATAATATTCAAATTTATTATTATAGTTGGAAGAACCAACATCTGATGAAAGTAATCCTGAACCATTAGCATCTTCTAATGGTCACCAACTAACTATTGAAGATGACTCTCGTGACAAGTCTGAAGATGATATAACCAATGACTCAATAACTACATCTGAATCAGCTCAAACACCACTTGCTGAAGCATTAACAGAAGATTCATCTAGTCTGCCAGCACCAGATGAACCACCTGTAAAAAAATTTAAAAACGAAGTTCAGACATTGGCTGCAGAAGCCAATGGAAATTAAATTTATTACTTGGTTTTAATTAAATGGGTGACCACCATAGGTTTACAATTTTAGTGTTGAGTTAAATGTTGGTGAAAATAATTGTTGGAAAAAAATGACAAAGATAACTCCATAAATATTAAACTTAATGATGTAATTATAAGTTACAGTTTTACATTTATAAAATATTTCACCATTCTTGAAATGGGCAACATTTAATTTATTTTAACTCATATTATATTGAAAACTCGTAAATATATTTTTTTTATACTTAGATTTTATACGACAAAATAAATTAAGTCTGTAATATTCTAATTTGTTTTATTCAACTTAGTAATTATATGATACAATTTTTGACTGTAAATACAATTAATAATAATGATTATGTATGTTAAGGTATATGGGAATAGAGGGATGTCTGAATAGTATGAAATAACAATAAAACGCACTTTAGGATGTAATTTTTTAAGAATTATAAAAAATGCATTGATAACATTTGATTTACATTGGGGGGGGGTAAAGGGAAATTTGCATTCAAGGACATTAAACCATTATATATATATATATATATATATATATATATATATATATGATATATTGTATGTATATAATACTTAGGTAGTATTTATGTATCCGATCTGCACTATTTTTATTAAAATAAGTTAACAGCAATGATGTTAATTTATGTACTTAAATGAGGAAACTGCCTTTAGCATTTTTGTTATTAATCTTTTAGCAACAATGTTTTATTTGATTATAAATACAGTACAAACAGTTATAAATATTATTTACATTCCATTGAACTATTTAATAGTTTTATTTTGGAAACTTGGTAGGGAGAATTTTTAAAAATTAATTATAAAACTGTATTAATTTTTTTTTCATAACATGTAACATTTTTACTTTTAAATATGTAAAAAAGCCTTATGATTTTTGGTAATTTATGTTTTTTTCTATTAAAAAAGATACATTTTATATATTAAATATTATTTTTAATGCAGCATGACTATTTTGTGTGTGTATATATTATATATATATATAATATGTTACAGTAAGTTTGTCTTAATATAAATATAATATATAATGACAAAACTATGCTGTTTAGTGATTGGTGATTACAACCTGTAAATCCAATTGAAACGCATATACCGTTTGTTAATATCATAGTTAAATAAATAAAATATTTAAGGTGAAAGATGTAATGTGTGCATGATTGTGCAAAAATTTATATTTTAATATTTTCCTTATTTGGCTATTTTAATAAACAATTGTATATAAAAAAAAGGAAAATCTATTGTGAATAAAAGAGTTTGATTAAAAAACGTAAATAGGAGTGTTGAAATATTTTTAAAAATAAATGTTTTGAACGAATTAATTGTATAAAATATAAATTGATTAAATTTTTGGTATTGTCGAAAATAAATGAAAATGAATTTCTGACTTTACATAGGTAAGTCATAAGTACACGACACACAAGTGACAAGTCAACTAAAGTTTCGAGAGAGTTAATGTATGTGTGTATTTTTCTACAAATAATAATTTTCCAAATTACATAAGTTAAATTTTTAAATTTATTTTTAATTTTGTCAGTTTGTAAATAATGGCTACACTGTATTTTTTTTATCAGAAATCGGCATAATAGTTAAAATGTAAAATAAACAAGTGTTTAAAAGTAAGCAACGTAAATGTAAAATTGTTATAAGCTAAAAAATTAAAACTATGTACACGTATTACTTAATGTGTGTGTATATATATATATATATTTTTAACGTTTAATACTTCAAAATGTAACGTTTTAAATTTTCGTTTTCGCTAATAAATTGGGAAATGAAAATAGGTATTTAATTACCTATTTTTCTTTAATTACGTTAAAACTTAATAATTCAATATTGTTTCGTTTTTATTTTTCGCATTTCGATAATTATGTATACTGTTAAATTGATTTTTATATTGTTCGTCACGTATTGTTCTTTACTCACTAATTTGGTTAAAAGTCAAACGTTACAAGTAGTCGACGACAATGAGTTATTAGATCTTTTCCGGACTGAAAACTATGTAGTTGTATTGTTCAGTGAGTATTTTCAATTATTATGAATATCCGTCGGTCATTGGATATTCATATAGTGTATTTGTATGTTTCAGCATTGAAAGACTGTGAAAAGTGTAAAAAATATGAAGATACTCTGGCCCAAATCAGAGAAGAACTGGTTGATTCCTTAAATGCTTGGGTGGTAAAAGTGGAGGGTAGTAATTTAGTACACATTTATGATCCAACTAAAGAACCGACATTAGTTTTGTTTCGATATGGGGTACCATTATTAATACCAGAGACAGGTAACTGATGTGCTCATGTGTACCTAGTATAACATTATATGCTATAAGTTATAACAATAAATGTTCTTTTTGGAAGCACTATAAAATCATTTTTATATAGAATTAGTAAATAATTAAAAATTATTTATACCTTATTTAGTTATTTATAATATTTAATATATATAATATGAAAATGTCTATAAAAATACTCTCCATTTATATTTCAGATGCTGTTAATGATGAATTATTAATCAATATGGTGTTGAATAATAGAGATCCTATTGTAAAAGAATTAGATGATAATAGTTTTGAACATCTTACTCAAGCATCAACGGGAGCTACAACGGGTGATTGGTTTATTAAATTGTAGGTTTGATAAATATTAATTGTGAATAGCAATATTCTAATTATTTTTATTATTATAGTTATTCATCGGATAGTATAGAATGTCAACGATTACAAGCTCAATGGGAGACAGTTGGTGCTAAACTAAAAAATCGTGTTAATGTTGCTCGAATTAACAGACATACTGGAGGATCTATAACTGCACGTCGATTTTCTATTAATAAATCTCCTACATTTATTTTGTAAGTTAAATTTATAAAATAACTTTATACAAATTAATTATTTTTATTTTGTATTAGACTACGCCGTGGTTCAATGTATCAATATACATTACCTGATTTTACAATTAAATCATTCCTAAAATTTGTTGATGAAGATTATAAATTTACAGTTAAAATACAAGTACCTCAACCAAAATCAGCTTTGTAAGTTTAATTGTTATGTATACAAGATGATCATAATTTTATGTTACTAAAGTTATGGAAGTAAATAATAACATTAAAAACACATTTAATTTACACCATTTTTGTAACATGAAATTTTGATCATCTTATATTATATGTAATAATGTATGAAAATCTGATAATTTAATTATTTTTAGTGATGATTTTGTACATATGTGTTTTGATGTGCTCAGAGAAAATCCGCTGGTATGGACGTTAGGATTGATTATATTTATTGTAATATTGCTGTGCCTTGCTGTTTTGAGGAAAAAGCCAAAATCAAAAAAGAAATCTATTAAAAATTCCAATAAAAAAAGCAAATAATATAGTAAATAATATTCTTATGTATAAATAAATCTCACTTTATGATAGAAATATATTACATTATTTGAATGTATTATTAAAGAAATATATACATGTATAATTAAATTTTTACATTACTGAATTATTATTTAAATTTTGTTATTATTTTATTAACATTGTAAAAATTAAGTAATGTCTGATTTTATCATTAATATATTCATACATTTTTATATAATCTATCTGATTATTGAGATTAATAAGTTATTAATATTTAATACTAATTAATAATTAGAATGCATATTTTCAATTGTATTAATACAGACAGCGTTATATTTCCTTATTGTTTTATTAATACAGACACTACTAATTAATTGAAGTCAATTAAATTAGTTTGTGATTAGTAGGCAGATCCTTCAAAAGATGTAGGAGTTCAATAAAAATATTTATAATATATTGTTTGTGGATTTTAAGAAAGTTTTTAACTATCCACAGAGCAAGTTTAATGTAAAAAAGGAATAAATAAACTAATTACTGTAATAACATTGATTATAATGTAAGACATATAGATAGTGACAGTGTAAAGTAAACTATAAATGTTATTTTAACAATTAAAATGATTTTAATATTGTTTTTAATTTTATATTTAATAATAAATTTGTGAGTATTAATAGTATTATATTAAAGGGCTAAAGGCATATAATATAATAAAATGGGTATTGGCCATTGGGCATTGGGTAATAATACGAGTACACTTTACACTACGGGTACATAATGTTTTAACATAATATATACAATACACGCGCACACACATATTATATTATATTATATTATTATTTGGGTACTTGTCCAATATTTTATCTACCGTAACCCTATGATAGTTTAGTATGATATCTTCCATAAAAAATACCACAAGGTTAAAAATAATACCAATAAGATTATGATATATACTTTATCATTTTGCAATTAGGATTAAGCTTTTATCGAAATTCCAAATTTTATTATATTTATACATCTTTATAATTTATCATAGGCTTCTTACAAAAAAAATTATTGTGTGTTTGTGAGTCGTATTGGTTACATGTGGTTTTACTGTGATTTATTTATTTATAAAAATACGTGGTTAATTACCAACTGACCAAACATGCACCAAATACCAAAATTAAAAACAAACAATTTGTGGTGGTGAGTTGAAATTAGTTCTGAAAAATAGTCGAAAACGTGATTCGGAGGGTAATATTTTTATGGTAGATAGCATATTAAACCATCAAACGTGTGGTAGATAGTATATTGGACAAATACCATTATTTGAATTATTTTGTAGAGTATCGGAATTTATACTTTTAAATTATGATTAATCCTACAGTGCATAGTGTTGCCTTTGAGTAACAATGTTTTTAATAGCATCTTATGTCTTAAATACTATACCGTTATGCCTTTAACTATATATATATATATTATATATGCAATACACTAGTATATGAATTATTGTTCACTGCTATTATATAACATCATTATATGTAATAATTCAATTATTATTGATTTCCTTTGTTATTTATATTTTATAATGTTTTTGGAATAATAAACTGCATACCAATTCATACAGTAAATTAAATTATAATTATTTAAACTTCATGTATAATTTTTGTATGAAGTAAAAAAGGAATAATTATTTAAAATATTTTAATTTTGTACATAATATTTGTTTGCATATAGAACCATTCAATTTGTAGTATTTCTATAATTCTTTATGATTACACATTGTATATTTTAAATTTTTATTTATATAATATGATGTTATAAAAGTATATTAATAGATACGTTACCTATTTTTGTTGATAATTTTATAATATAATAAGTTTTTTATATAATATGATACCTATACTTAAAATAGTATATTAATTATATACTAATTAAACTTGATTAGATTGTGTACCGAATTATTGTTTTTCTATGTGTATTTTATTATTTACTTTTTTTTATGTACCTATGAAAACATTTTTTGAAAAACAATAATGACCTGATTACCAGAGACGTATTTAGGAATTTTGCCCCCAGGTACAAAAAAAAAAAACGCCTCTTCCTTAAATTTCTTCAGCAATAGCCAATAGGTATATTTGTAAAAAAAAAAAAAAAAAAAACATATAGTGAAACCAATGCATTCTGCGTTATACTCATATTCTGAAAGGTATATTTAGTACATAAAAAAATACATTAATTGTACATATTACATAATTATAATAGGTATATGTATTTTATTATTAACTATACAAAAAAAAATTCTATGTAATAGGTTGTAACAACATTAAAAAAAAACTGATGTTTAAAAATATGTTAAAATTAAAAATGTTTACGCCGAGCTTTTTCATTGGCAAAGGTATCAATAATATCACAGATAACATAAAACCTTTGTTTGTTTGTTTTATGTTATCTGTGGTTAAATGTTAAAACTTAAAACAGCCAAAGAATTTAGCTTCTCATCTGTAGTTCTTAATATCAAATAAGATTTGACCCTTTTTAGGACTGAAAAAGATCTCTCAGCAAAACAGTTAGATATAGGACATAACAGAAAAATTCTTAACGAAATTTCTACATATGGATACAATTCTTTATAATTATTTTTTATGATTAGAGAGTACATTTTGAGTACAGAAATAGGTGAATCATCACTTGGTAATTGGTGTCCCGCCACAATATTTTGTATGGTAAAACCACAGATAACTAATAAGATAGAAAAAATTACATTTTCGTAAAACTTTATAAATTTAAATTTTTATCTAGATATCAGCAAAATGCCAAAATGAAGTAGTAAGTAGTAATAAGTAATACCTACATAAATAACGCCCTTAAAAATTGCCGCCCGGGGCGATCACTCTCTCTATCCCCCCCTAAATACGTCTCTGCTGATTACTATAAATCTGTAAGTTATGCTTTCCATAGAAAATTGCATTTAATTTAGATTATTTTTTCAATTTCCAATAGTTTTCTTTTGAGACAGAAAAATTTACTAAAAATCATAGAAAATATTGCTGTGGAAGGGATACAGCCATACAGATGAAGAAAGGATAATGGTGATGTTATAGTAGGTAGGTATTATGTTGTAAATTGTAATTACTAATTTGTACTAATTTATATATAAATTAAATTATCAATAATATTACTAATAAATATTAGTCTAATAGTGAGCGATTGTAGTGATAATGATTACCTATAGCTATAGGTACTGATTATTAGGTATTAATGTATTATTATTATAAAAATGGACAATGGTTAATATTTTTATAGGTAGATATATAGCATATAGGGAAGAATACTATCGAATAATTACCTAATGGCGATGCCTAATGATTAATAAATACTTCATCCACTAATGACATTTTAGTAAATTTTTGAAAATTTAAATCAATTCGATACCTAGTACCTACCTATATTATCCGACTGAATTTCGCTCAGAATCGTTTTTTCGAGTGTAATGATTTATCATTGCATTCAAATGTTAATCAAATTACAACATAATACTATAACTATAACATCACTATTATCCTTTCCTCGCCAGTATCCCTTCCACAGCAGTATGCAGTTTGGCTTTATTAAAGGGGGGAGATATGATTGAAAAAAAATCCCCTTTCCCCATTCATAATATTTATAGGTAGATATTATAATTTTTAATAATTATATTATATATTATATTATATATAACTTTTATTGTTTTTTAAATATATTTTATAAGACAAATTCAACTTTTCTAGGTTTTTTGATATTTCATTATTTATATCTTCCACGTCCAATTTAATGTTTCTATGGATGGACAGCATTGCAAGGCCATTCAACCAATTACAATAATATCACAGAATAGATGAAATCTATTCTATGATAATATATACAACAGTCACGTGATTTTTACAATCTAACGAGTAACGACTTACATCAGTTAGCCACCAAATATATCACACCATGAAAAAAAAATTTAATATCAAATTTTCTAAGCATGTTGCATCTTCAATCTTGTATATATCAATTAATTAGTATAGTATATATTTCAATAATAATATTGTTATAACTATCACTATGAATTATTACTATTAACTGATAATATAATAAATGACAAAGAACCATAACGTTCTCATGAGTAGGAACAATCTTTACTCGTTGCAAGATATATTAGTACGTTCGTCGCGCTTTTCAGTTTTCAGTAATTAATAATTATTTTCGATTATTTTTTTTTTTTTGACCGCTCAACACAGCACGCTAGGACGGTTGTTTATTATAAATTTATGAAAATAAACATGGAGAACCCATGTTCAGCCGTATGAGGACATTTCTAGAATTTTTTTTTTTTTTTTTTTAGTATCTATATGGCTATTGGCTATATTAATAACACAATATATAAGTATTACAAAAAAGCTAAGCCTAAGGGGTAGATATATCTCCCTCATCTCCCCCCATAAATATGTCACTGCCTATAGGCTATAGGTATATGCAATTCGCATCTATATGCATTTGCATATCAATCTTAAGTCATATTTAATGCTAGATGGTATGGAAATCCATTTAAAGGTACAACTGTGGTAGAGTATGTGAGGTTTATTTTGCATATTTAGAGGTTTTTTTACTATTTGGCATATTCATGCATTATTTTGTTTTAATGTGCATATTTAGAGTACTTTTACCAAAATTTGATCATAATGCAAAATTTATATTTTTGCACAATATAAAATATATGAGAATTTTCGCAATGTAAAATTATTAAAATAAAACATAGAGCAGATAAAGCGCGTACAAACGTACGTATACGAATGTATACGTAGCTCGAATTAAGCAATTAGTGGAAAACATATAAGATATAGTCTTATTTTAATACTTTTACAGTGATTTATTCTCTACTATAATAATCGTTATTGTGACATATGTGTGCAATATGTTAACAATATTTCGATAAATCTTACATAGTTATTTTTTATAAATTACATATATATTTTAATAACTTCCTTTTGATATTAACCTAACCGTAAGAAAAACCGTCTTCAGCCTATAAACTAAGATAATTATTAGTGAATGAATTTGTAAAAATACATCCTCAGCAGACAATAAAATATTATTTTGTAAGGTTTGCGAAGTAAAAGTTGCGAATATAAAATGCTTTAAGTATTGTGTAATAGATTTCTATATATATATAAATGCATATTTCTGAACTTTCAAAGGCATATTTCAATGCATATTTTTCCAGCGTTTAGTGCATAAGTGCATACTTATTTAGGCAATTTTTAGGACATGAACTCACGAGCCTTATTTATAATTTTATAAATTTCCTTTCCCAAATTTGATTATTCATGTTGGAAATTTATGAGTTAAAATTATAAATACACACACACACATAAATACATTATATATTTTATATAAATTTTATTTGTCTGCATAAATCAGTCTAGAAAACAATAACAATAATAATACATTAATATTTAATGCCAAAAATACGTGTACCTATACTACATAATAATAAATAAGCATCTAAGTATAATCTTTGGAGAAAATACCTAGATGATATAAAAATCACTTTAGGAAACATAATTCAATGTATTTTAAATATAACTAGGTACATGAAATATGTTTTACAAATTTCCTTTCTTACTGATTAATGATTATTAATTAAATTTTTATAATTTCATATTTCAACATACATGTGCATTTTTTAGTTTTTTTTTTTTTTTAATGTGTATAATTAAAAATAAACGCATATTTTGATACTCGTATTTTTGGTATATAGGCACATACGTGCATGTTTTTATAGTTTTAAAATTTTAAATGCGTCATGTCCCGAGGCCTGATAATTATTTTGTCTAATTTTAAATTCCTAATGCTCTTTGCATTCAAACAAAAGTCGGCATGCGATCCTGCGACAGTATACTTTAAATTTTTTATTCGATATAAGTACATTGTTTATATAAATACATGTAGATTAATTCATATTTCATAATGTAGATTAACAGTAATATTAACATAAGATAAATTAAATTAATATTATCATAATTTTTTTTCCGTACATAAATACAGGTTTAATACTTTTAAGTTACCACATACCTAATATCATAAAGAATTTTGTAAACAGGAATTACCAAAATACGCGACGCGGCAATGTCTTCCGCGTTTTAATTATCTGAACCACGGTTAGGTATACGATAAGAATTGAATAACCAAAGCGAAATGTTCGTAAATATTATTATACGTATTAGGTATAAATGCATGGAAGCTAATAGTAATGGAAAGCTATAATATAATATTAGGTATGTTACCTATTATTATTGAATCACAGACTCCTCCCGTCGGCGGCGCGTTATAGACGGATGCTTGCCAAACCGTTCGTGGCCATCTATTACCACGGTGACTGTCAACATTTCGTCGTAACCATTCCCTTTCACTGATCTGTGGATGTTTCGTTACAACGTGTTGGAATAAGTATTATTAGGTATAGTAAGTACCTGGTGTACTAATGTGCAGTTATTTGTCTTTAAACTCGCGTCTCACGTTTAATTTTCAATTTTAAACACATATTATTATCAGAAAAATTTGAATACACTAAATAGACATACATTAGTGCGAACACAGCACCAGTTACCGCGCGCCATTCGCGGCTCTACGTCAGAACACCGAACGCAAAATTAGGGTAAGTTTTAATATTATATATTATAATTTTATTCAACATATAAAAATATTACACGATGATGATTGAAATTTATTATTTCATACCGACAGAACTGGATTAGGTGAATTAAAAAAAAAAAAAAAATTAAACGTTAATATCGTTTTACATTTATGTATTATGTCATTATGTGCATGTATAAGTATAATTTATATCTATATATAGTACTATAGCTACATCAATAGACTATTAGAGATAGAGATGGAAAATACACCTAGAATAAGTATACCTATATTTCCTTAATTTTTTCATACATTTTTATGAGTTATTTGAATTGATTATAGGTATACTTTTTTTTTTTATAAAAATTCATTAATACATTTGAATACTAATTACATTTGAATTGTAAGAAATCTTTAATAATATAAGTTATCTTTTTAAAGGAGTTCAAAACAGTTATTTAATTTTAATTAGTAATTACCTATATGTATAATGTATATGTATATTGTACTCGTATATACATTTTTTTTTAAAAAAAACTATTAATATAATTTATACAACAGAACGATTTTTTTGGTTTGTTACAATAGATAGGTCGAGGTCTGTGCAGTTAGTGTGAATAAAATATTATATAAACTGCTATAAACCACTGTGTTCAGTGGTCATTAATTCATTATACATGTATAACAGCCACATGGCTACCTACATAGGTAATTGGTAAATAGTAAACACGTTACGTCGATGCGTAGTTACCTAAATATATCTACTTTTATAATATGTGTCTGATCTCTGATTGTTTGAATTATGAAACTATTATCAGTTGGGTATCACTAATGTTGTTTTAAAACTTCAGCACTCACAGGCTATAAATAATTATTATTTTTAATCATTCAAATTTTGACTGAGATAGTCATCATAAAAATCAGTTACCTATGAATTTAAAAAAAAAATTATTCCATTATTTCACATTTCGATCCTATAAACCCACGTGTATTAATAGAAAGAAAGAATCGAGTATATTACATTTATATGTCTATATTCTAGAAATATAAATTTTACATATGTATTATGTATAAATTATAATTTACTTACATATCTTAATGATAAATGAAATCTAAAATCAATAAGAAACAGTAGGTACGTTTAATATAGTATACATTTTGAAATATTCATTAAAAATAACAATAATTATATTGATAAATTAACTTTATAAATTACCTACCTATACAAAATTATTTACGATATACGACTAACAACACGTACAAATCATACTTAAATAATTGTTTCGATATCCGAGTGATAAAGTTTATGTTTCAATAATTATTATTATTATGAGTTTTAACTTTTTAATTAAAATACCTACATCATTTTACTAATTTAACTTTAAAGTTTTCATCCTTTATTGAATGAATTTTAAAGATTCAATATTGCACTAGATATTTATACTCGTATTTATTAATTATTAAAATCAATTATCAAACTAATAAACAATAATTTATATAGTATATTAATTATTAATAATGTAATAATATATTTTATATAAATATAATACAGGTATATACTTTTAACTTATGTTTACGTGATGCTATAAGAAAATTTACGGCATAGAGGAATGTAAATCCTTTAAAAATATCAATACCTATATACCTACATATAATGTATGTATTATACATGTATACATATATATATATATATATATAATATATATATTATATATGTATACATATAATGTAGGTATATCAGTTTTAAATACTAGCATGTATGATCATATTTCTTACACCTCTAAAAATGTATCCCAGTTCTCGTATTCATTAATATTAAATAATATGTATTAATTGCATTTTATTTTTATTTATTTAGCCTTTATTAAAAAATATTACAGCTCTACAATTAAAGATAGAAAATAAAAATAAAAGTATAATTTAATAACCGAATTAAATTAAGAAGCATTAAGGCATTAAGAATGTAATTAATTATGATATTAATTATCTGAGTGGAGCGGGAGTTAAGGAGAAGTATGGTATCAAGTGAGGAATAGCCAAAAGAAGAGAGGTGAGAAAAGAAAGCAGAACGGTCAAGAGATAAAGAAGGGCAATCGAATATAATGTGATGGAAATCACAGTCGCCTGAGAAGGAATGTAAAGTGCACGAAGGGGAAGAATTAAGCGCTAAACGGTAAGAATGAATAGGAAGAAGATTGTGACCAGAACGAAAACGAGAAAATTTAACAATAGTGTCCCTGGGGTAATTGCATTTATAATAATATATATTATTGTATTGTATTTGCATCATTTGTTAAAATAATTTTTATTTTAATCGATGCCGACGATGGTGGAATTAATATTTATATTAATTGTGATCTAAATTTTCTTAAATTATATACGAGTACATATACTTAAAAATGATCGTATATCCGGCGATTATTTTTATGATTAAGTAATTAATTTTACAAGTTACAACTAAGTAACATACCTAGTACCTACTAACTGAACATATATAATTGTAAAAATAATAAATATTTTATTAAAAAGCACTATGAATTAGTATGAAATCATGACAATTTTAATACCTATTTATTATTATTATTATTATTATTATTATTATTAACAACGTAATAGGTAAACCCGATGTAGGATTAATTAGAGGGAACTTATAGGTGAGATCACCTCCTAGTTTCTAAGTTAGTATCTTAGCTAATATTTTTGATATATATGTAAAAATATTATAAATTATGTATTACAATAAAATGTAATTTTATCTAAATCGTAGGAACCCTAATTCCTATTTTAAATTGCTCCTCTGAGAGAGTAGATTATATCATATATATTATATAGGTACATAAAACTTGAAATATACGTATATACATTAAACATTTTATAAATAAGTAAAAAATAAAAATAAATTATATTATTATATAAGTAGTTAAATGTTTTTAAAATAATTGTACCTATATAGTTTAAAGTAAATAATTTAAAACTTTCTGTAGATTGTTTTTGGTTGCTAATTGCTGGAATTGAATATGCACCTAGGTTGATATCTATGTTGTTTTGATCGATATTCGATACCTACGTTATGATGAGAAATTGAGAACTGAAAAGAAATTATATAGCTGCAATAATAATATTTAAATTATAATTATGCAATATACTAACATACTTGTACGAGTATAATAATAAGGATATGATGTAATTAAAATTTAGAAATTTAATTTTTCGATTCAATTATAATGAAATATTAATATAATTTCATAATTTCAAAAAAAACATTTTAATAAAATTCCTCGAATTTGAATTCAATATACATTATATTATAATAAAATATTAGTAATTTTTTAGGACATTATTTTTAATATTTTTTAAATTGATGAAATAAAAATATATTATTAAAATATTGGTAAAGTGAATCCACAACATTGTATTGATATTATTTAAATATATAAAGTATATTATATAATTAATTTATATAATATTTATATAAACTTCGTTATAGTAAATATAGATAAAGTATGGCATAATAATAAAGGATATTATAATAGTACATTAGTACTATATACCTACTATTAATAACTTAATAGTTATTAGTTTATTTTTTATTACATATTTTATTGTTTCAAAATAATTATCATAATTTAATTTAAATTATAAATTAAATCTAGTTTAGTGGTTTTATATTTTATGAAAATAAATGTTACTTATTAATTATTATAAATTAATGTTATTTACGAAAGGAGCACGATTTTATTTTTCTAATATTGAATTTTAATATTTTAAAATTTAAAATATTAAATAAATATTAGAAGATTTTTAAAAAATGTAAATGATAAACTACAAAAAGTACCTACTCTCACTACTATGTTTATTTTATGATGCTGAGGGAGTTAATGAGTCATTAAAATATGTAAATAACTGTTGCTTCCCTAAGTTTTTGAATTGACTACCTATTATATATTATTTAAATATTTTATACCCAACACTCATCAGTCTTCACATATCATGCATGGTAGTCTACTTTTTGTAGATCATAAAATGAATAACAATTAACAATAATTATTTGCGTATTTACAAAGAATAAATTAGTTTTATTTTATTTTAAATATGACCGATTTAATTTCATGTAATATTATTTATGAATTATCTATAAAATATAATTATAAGTTATACTATATTATATTATGTAATTTTTTTTTTTTTTACTTTCATAGTTATGTGGGTAAAAACTAAATGAATATCTATATACGGGTTTCAATCGAGTACAAAATGCCTATGTCTGAAGTGCGAAGATGTCTGACAATCAAATTCACGATATTTTTGATGTTGGCCTCCGTCGCTTTGGCTCAATCGCCAGATACTAATTCGATAATCGGACCAATTTTGGGAAATGGAGGCGGTGCTAGAGAATTCCGTAAGTACTTTATTTATGTATTATTAATTTATCATATAATATGATAAAGTTCGATTGTATTTTTTAAAAGTTAAATAATTACAAAAAAAAAAAAAAAAAAACAAATTACTAAACGTTTATATGTATTTTTTGAATGTTTATCAATAATATGTATTATTATAGTATGTTATATATACTAACAAATATCATATGTGTGTGTAATGTGTTATATATTATATATATATAACTTAAACCGGTAAACTTTCACTCATTCATTCTTGAATTTGTTAATCCGTAAACCAGACAAACTAGAATTGCAATAATATGAGTATATGCGTAGGTAGGTATTTTAAGAGTGGTACCACTATTATGTCATTTTAATTATTATACATAATATTATTATTTACTATTTAGATTAGATGTAGATAAAATTATAACGATTTATATTTTATAGTATAATACGAGTGTCGAGTATATTATAAAATTTTATAATAATAACTATTATTTGGATGCAACCATGCAAACGAGTGTTTTCGTATACAATACGTACTATAATTATTGTACTATACTTATACTATACGTGTATTGTATATTAGTATATAGTTATATTAGTTACTTCGAATAAGTATACTGAAATACTGAATTACTAATCTAATATATTAGTATTTAATACTTACCTCTTTGATTAAATTTAAACTATATTGTTATAAAACGATTGAGTTTTTCATGGACTGAGTGACTAACAGAAATAAATACTTGATAAATAGTATTCTACTATAATTGTAAATCTACCAGCAGAGAAAAACAATAATTATAGGTAATAAAAAATTTAAAAAACTTACTAAGGTCGCCTATTATTAATTTCACGTAAATTTATGTCATTAATATTTATTGTTATTACTATTTGCTTGTGTAGTTTTTCATAATACACAATTAATTCATATATAAACATCAGCTAGGTATGTTTTATATGATAAAAGATACCTATATTATATTATTATTTACCTATAGTTGTTTTTTCTATTATAGTAAATGACAATTCTTATTATAAGTCATAATAATTGTTTACATATTATTTAATTATTATTTTTTAAGTTTTTTCGTAAATTTATTGTAGTTAAATGTTAAAATAAAAGTACCTACATAATACCTTATTATTATTATTCATATTTTATCCAAAAAAAAATTTGTTTTTAATTTATAAAACATGAAAAGTCTGTCAATATAGTTTACGAGTACAATATAATTTACGTATAATTATTTATTTACAATCATTATTAAGTACCTACCATTAAATATACCTAGTATTATCAATACCATTAAAATATATATTTTTATTTTTATTTCATTAATAATTTTAACACTAGTTTACTTTATATAAACATATTAATTTTTAATTATTATGGATATTCAAAATTCAATGACAATTATTTTTGTTTGAGATAGTTATGTAATTTGGAACTTATTCTGGAATGTTATGTTATTAGTTTATAGCCATTTTTTTTTTTTTATTAATTAATTTAGTACCTATATAACCTATAACCTAATATTAGTGTTATTTTTCATTCTCGTTCCTTTCACTATTTTTAATAATCATTAATATTACAAAATTACTGTTTGTTCAATTATTTTTAGTCAAACTCGAACCTATTTATCTAACCATAAACCAGTAACTATTGTAGAAATGAATATAATAAACATAATATCTCTTATAGGTATATAATATATTTAAATTTTACAATTTATATACAAATGTAAATATTTTAAATGAAAAAATATTAATATGCATTATTACATTATATATAATAATATATTATTAATATATTATAATATATAATATATAATATTACATGCAATAATAGTAGATATAGAATATAGTTATCGTTACATAAAATTATATAATAATGTTTAATTATTTTTATTTTATATTATTATTTAAATATGTAATTATGTTTAGATAGGTACCTAATAGAAAAGTAACAATTAAATAAGTATTGCAGCATTTTACAATAAACAAAATATATTTGACATATACATTGCATACGAAATTAATTATAATAAATATTAAAATTAATTTCAAAAATGTTTTCCATTTGTATATATAGGTAAATATTTTTCGCAGTGCAAAACACATACAGATGAATTTGATGAATGTATAAAGAATGCAATTAATAATGTCAGACCATATTTTCCAACAGGTATATATTATATTGTATTTACTTATTTTGCATATTATAATATTCGGTATTTTTTATAACTTGAGTTCAGATTTTTATGCACTAAAAAAGAACAAAAATATGTGCAGCCTAATACTTTAATATTGTATAAATTTTGTTTTATTTGAAAATATAAAATTTAACTAGGTATATTTACAAAGTAAAATAGGTATTTTTGTATTAATATTAATTGTAAAATAATAGTATGTTACGTTTATTGTATAATTTTTTAGATTTCGAGTGAAGCGAAAGAATCTATTGGTTTTACAATGATGTGTGCCTTTTTTTTGTTTTTATGTCTGAACTCTGAAGACACTTTTACTACCCGAAATAATGCTCCTAATTTCATGAAAAGAATATGTTTCCGGTTAGAAAGTCGATGTAGTTGCTTATATAGGTTATTTTTTTAATTTCTCAAAATCGACCCTATGCGGTAGAAAAAATGATGAAAAAACGGCATTTCTCACGAAAACTGAAATTTCGACGAATTCGATTTCAATATTTACGATAACTCGGGTAATTTAGAGTTAGAGACTTGAAAATTTTTTTGGGTGTTGACATAGGTACTATATAATATATATATGTGAGAATGATAAAATTTTGGAACCGTTACGTTAATTTTTCTACAAAATATAGGACTTATGAATATTTCGTAAAATTTTCGTTTTTATGTGTATAATGTTTGATAAAATTGGCAATTTATTAAGATCTGAAAATTTTATTGAAGTATACTTATTTATTACTTAACATCATATTAAAATATTAGAAAAATCTCAAGTCTACATTTTTTTATAGCTGTTTAAAATTGATATTTTTAGTTTAAACGAAAATCTTAAAATCCATAGGAATATTATTCTTATTATTTCTCAATACTTTTACAATAAAATTGAATAGAAAATCTAAAAAATCCGGAAAATTTTTGAAAATTTTATTGGAGTTTAAATACATTTTACTTAACTCAGTTACAATTAATTGTGAATTATTACATTTACGATTTTTTTTTATAGTTGTTTAAATTATAAAAAAGACGAGCTTATAATCCTGCCGCAGAGATACAAGTGTGCAAATCATAGTGTTTAATTATAATTATAATTTGAATGCAATAATAAACCATTTAAAAAAATTATTATTTTGAGCGAAGTTCTGTCAGATAATAAGGGCAAGGGATTTTATGAGCATTTGTATTGAACTTAGAGACTTGAAAATTGTATAGGGTTTCCTTGTTTATTTATGTAATATATGTGTGATAAAACAAATTTTAATTTTATAAAAAATGCAAAAATTTTAATTAATACCTACCTTACCTATATTATAGAAAATTATAAATATATTGAAGATTCTGACTGAACTTTGCTCAAAATACTTTTTTCGAATGAAATGGTTATGTTTATCATTGCATTCAAATTCTAATTAAAATTAAACACTATGATTTTCACATCTGTATCCCTGCGGCAGGATTATCAGCTCTGCTTTCTAATTACCTATATACTTATAAATACAAAAGTGTTAAATATAATTAAATATAATAATTAAAAAAATTGTTGATATTGGCTAAAGAGTAGAAAGTAGAACTAATAGTTTCATCTATTAGATTATACTTATAATTTACATAATATTATAATAAGTCTTAAGAATATTTGAGAATTACATAAATGTCAATAAATTACACATGTTACATGTAATTGAAAAAAATTCTTCTCGTTTTTATAATGTAATATAAAGGAGTACCAGAACTAGGAATTCCACCATTCGACCCGTTTTTTGCAAAAGAAGTCCGACAAAGTAGAGGATCCGGTCCATTTGGCTATAAATTAATAATATATAACGTCACTGAAAGTGGATGGACACAATCAGAAATTAGAAAATTCAAGTAAAATAATAATTTTTATATTAAATAGAGTTTAAAAGTATATATTTATATATTCGATTGTATATTAAAATATAATTTTTTATATAGAACAAATTTCAACACGAATACGATTAAACTGACCCATTATTTTCCTGAGAAGTATTTAGAAGGTTACTACGAAACAGAGAACACTATTTTACGGCCCGGGGTTATCACAACAGGACAATTCAATTTGACTTTGTGTAAGAATATAATGATTCGTAATATTTTTCTGTTGTCAAATATGACATTGACACAATAGATCCTTGTTGATAATATAATATGTACCGTGCATATATTGTTTAATGAATTTAAGTATCATTATTGCAAATTATAATTTAAATAAATTTCAATATACCCTACTATTGTATATTACATTAGCCTCAGTAGTTAGTCTTAATAAGTATGATTCATTGTTTATTGGGTGTCGCCGGTGTTGGAAAAAATAATCCATGGAAAAATATCCAAAAGATAATATATTCTAGGAATAAATATCCAAGAAAAAAATTATCTGTGGTAAAATTACCCCAGGAATAAATAACCGCAATAAAATTATCGACGCAGAAAGTTGTCAATGCTGCACGTAGCGCGTCCTGACAACATTCACGGACGTGTCTAAACGTTTTCACATAAACAGCGTATTTTGTGGCATTGGATGTTTCAATTCTACAATTCAAGCTCGAATTTCCTTGTGTATGGACGTATTTGGTAAAAATGGTGGAAGTGTCATTTGACCCAGAACTATTTATGGATGAAATAGAAAAACGACCTGCAATTCTAAAATAATTAAAAAACTTTGGTTCATACGAGTATACTCGTATGTTCTTAGTTTTGGATAGTGTTATATCATAATTTCATAATATACATTATTAATTATTATTAACTCTAGTCTTTAATTAGGTCTAATTAATAATATTGAATGAACTCAATAATTTCGTTTTCGAATATGACGACGTGTATTTCTTCTGTGCAAAATCCACAAACACGAAACACACAGCTATTTCTACGTCCATTATCATTAATTGATGGAAGCATATTAAATATTAGATACAACTTTACGGATTCATTATTAGACAAACCAATGCACGTTGACGCTAGTTAAACGCATACCATGTGAACAATATTAAAAAACGTTTAAAGCACGACTAACGTTTATCCTATCCCTTATTTATAATCTAATTAGTAATTGGTAATTTTCTATAACACTATACAACTAATAAGAATAAGGTACTGTCGTATATGGTTTATTAATTTTTTTATATTTATATTCTATGACAATATATTGGCAGATTTTATAAAAAAAAAAAAAAAAAAAAATGTATTATTTATATTATATTACATACATTATACATATACATATATGTATTTTATTTTCATTTTTTAACAATACAAGTTTATATTGGTAGATTTTTTCACTGGATGTATTTTTCCCGGGTTATTTTTTTTCAATGGATATGTTTCTCATTAGTTTTTTCACCTGGATAATTTTTATCTGGATACTTTTTCCAAGATCCTTATTTATTATCTTTCCCTCGTCAATAATTATTTCTTTATAGATGATTATATTCAGACGATGACTATAAGCAAACCGAGAGGATCTAAACAAATTAAAGTTCTAGTTCAGCTACAAGAAATTGGAAATATGTCCCTACATATAAGTAATCTTTTGCGAGGAAGAATTATAATTGGTAAGTTTTAAATGTATATAATTAATGTACTAATTATTATTATTGTAATTATAAACATTAAGCAATTTAAATATATTACACCAGCGTTTCTCAACCAGGGGGTCGCGAATACCTTGACTCGGGGTCGGCAGGTCAAAAATAATAAAACGTTGATTTACAAAATGTACCTTTTTATTTAAATATTTAAGACTTTTTATTGAAAAAATTAAAATAATAATAATAAAATTATCCCGATAAGGATATACCTACCTACATAAAAAAATTAGTAAACATAAAAATAAATAATTAGTGTGATCTTTGAATTTGTTTTATATTTAAAAGTTGCTTAATTTGTGGTTCAACATCTGAAACACATAAAAGTAAGTTATTTTCTAGTGATAACAAACGATTTCTGTACTTAGTTTTTATTACCACCATGGATAAGAATCCTTTTTCGCATAAATAAGAAGTAGCGAACGGAATCATAACTTTCAAACTTGATAAGCTTAAGTTACTAGATATGGTATTTATAAATTGGTATTTAAAATGTTATATTTCGTTTGGTTAATGATAGGATATTTTTACTGTTTAAATTTTTACTTAACCTAGATGGAAGGGGGGCTGGAAGGGATGGATGGTCGCGAAGTAATTGACTATTTTTTATATCTATTTTGGGGGTCGCGACACTAAAAAGGTTGAGAAACGATGTATTACACAATATATTATAATAATTTTTATATTTGTATACAAATATATATAATTTCAATACATTATCTTATACGTTATACCTATATAATATCTATTATAAAAAATATTGGTTTAAAAATTATTTTTCTCTTAAGTATGTTATTTTATATTCATAATTATAGAACTAATGAATTAAGTAAGTACCTACCTACTTAGTTATATTAACACATGTATAATAGTAATTTAATTAATTTTTTTATAAATTTAGATAACAAATTTCAGTGTTATCTTTAAATTTAAGACTAATCTCACCGATTTTTGGCTATAACAAGCAGTAAATAAATACTATTGAAAAATTAAATGAAATTATAAATTGCAATTATTTTTGTTTTAACAGAAA
Source organism: Tetraneura akinire (assembly GCA_021307375.1). NCBI lineage: Eukaryota > Metazoa > Arthropoda > Insecta > Hemiptera > Aphididae > Tetraneura > Tetraneura akinire. Next base: position 3,730,286 of record JAIUCT010000018.1, on the reverse strand, counting down.
ACGTTTTGGACAGAATAATCAACGCCTCGTGGAGGGTTGGATTGCCAGTAGTGAAGCCAATAATAAACGATCTCGTAGCATCAGCATTTACAAAAATTTGGAATGATGCATTTAACAATTTTAATTTTAATCTGATATTGCCATAACATTGTTTTTACATTCATTTATTCACTATACATACTTATATTCATATGGATGTATATGTGATTTTATAGTTTTATGTATATAATGTTATATCATATAGTATAGGTATACTAGATACCTATACTTTAAATATAGAGAAGTCGTATAATTTTTAATAGAATATTAATATCTGTATTAATTTTGATGCAGATATTATAATATTATGTTTATCAATTTATCATCAATCATAATTCATATTTGTATTTTGTATAATTAATAATCATGATGTATTATTTACCATATATAGTGTATATAATAATATAATATGCACTTAAATTGTTATTTTCTAGTTTTAGGATTTCAATAAAATAACTCGTATATTAAATATGAATTAATAATTATTAATATAAATTGTAGATTTTTTTTTATTTTATTTTAGAAAATTATTGTATTTAGTAAATTAGCTATAGGTACTAGTTCGGTGTTAGACATATATCTTACCGAAGATTAGTTTTCTTTTTATATAGATATAATGTTACATGAAAGACGTAGCAATACAAATTTTTAAGACCCACCCACCACCTAAATTTCAGCATACACAATACAAAATCTAAGATTTTTCACAAAAAAACACTGGAAAAGGTTCACCAAATTTTAGGTTCTGAGCGAAGTGAAGAGTGTATTATTGGTTTTACACTGATGTGTGTCTTTTTTGATATCTTTATTTAATTCGTTTTTAAAATACCTAAAAAATTGAGCCTATATGATAGGGCCCGATAAGGGAAAACTACCAAAAAATATCGAAAATATAGCATTTTTCACGAAAACTGAAATTTTGATGAAATCGATTACAAAATCTTGTTGTTTATATATTAAGATTATTTTAAAGTCTTATTTTTCGTTCGGCGAAATCATTAAAACTACTCGCTTGGTCGATACCTACCAGTCCTACCACTCGATCAGGCACCACGTTCTAACCAAAGTCGTATTATAGACACTATTATATAATATAATACAGATGTCTTCTAGTCCTAAAAGTGTTTGTTCTCGTTAACTTACTGAAAAGACGGTTTAATATGGGTAAAAACGTTAACAATATGAATAATGTTTCTGCCGTTTCAAATAATGAATTAATGATTATGTTATGAATAAAAAAAACTGTATCTGTAAATTTTGTTATTTGTTGTCAATAATTATAATATATTATACCTAACTATTATAATATTATTGTTGTTAAAAAAAAATTACGCACTTTTTAATATATGCATACAGACGTGTTTGTTGCTAACCTAATTCTATGTACGAGTATATATAGGTAATATTATAAATTATAATATATTGACATAATTGAAACTGGCGAATTTGATTTACGAAACAAAAACAAATTTCACGTTATCATTTATCATCTCCGATCTCCTCGTTTATAGTTTCTACAAATTGTTTATTTGTTTCCATTATGAAAATTAGGAATTTAGTATAGAATTTAATTTGTTAACACGAGTATATTTCTATACAATTATAGTATACACCATATAGGTAATTTATACGAATAATATTGTTTGTTCGTACGCGGGACCTCTTTATAACCTTATATGATATAACGCTTTACAAAAAAAAAAAAAAAAATGATCGTGACGCAAGAGCACACACATAAATACACACGTATGTTAACTCGATGACAACAATAATTATAAATTATAATAATAGGTAATATGTACTTAGGCAATGCGCGCTAATTATTATTATTTTTTATAAATTAACACGGTTTAGGCCATGGCGTATTGTACTCGATAAAACAATTATTATTATTGTATTATAATAATATTACATTATATTGTATAACTATAACGACTGTGGAGATTTATCGAACAATTGTCCAAACAGCGTAATGTAATAATAATAATAATAATAATAATAATAATAATAATAATAATAATAATAATAATAATTATAATAATATATGAAAAACGACATCACGTATGCGATAGGGATTTGCATGGGCATAATAATACGTAGGTATTATATAAACGAGGTAAACTAGGAAATTTTTGTTGTATTTCTATAAAACACACAATAGTTATACCTAAGTGTAAGTATAGTGCTCGTTATAAGGTAACACATAAAACATAATATTATTATTATTCCGTACGTTCTATTCTGCGGACTCTAACGGATTTGTTAATTTTTCCAAATTGATCACATATAAGGATAAACGCATCATGCGCGTAATGTCGACGTCCAGAAAACGTCTGCAGGTCACCGTTTTCGGCATCTTGATCTTCGTCGTCGTCAACGTATGCATATATTTTATTGTTACAGTTACACCTTACACCTGCAGATTCATGAATCATGATGCGTTATTATAAATTATAATAATACTTATTGTAAACGATTTACCACATTATATTTACGAGGGTATATTTATAAAAATTGAATCTTCGTGTGATGCAATCTATATAAATTCAATAATACATTATATTATGACAAAATACTTATAAGGTAATATTATCTTGCCGATTTTCAACACATTTTCGACATCATATAGGTTACCTATTATAATTATTATTATTATTATTATTATTATAAATTACATAATGATTGTTAAAAATAGATATAATTATATGTATATCGTATACAATATAATATAATATTATATATACGAACGCGTTAAACTGCAGTATTATTATTATAAATTATAATACAGTACCTATTGTAATTATAAAAATTACGATTTCAGTACACTAATAAATAAATGACGTATCAACCACCAACTGTTATATGGCATTTAATACTTATATAAGTAATACACTTTAGTTTACCCGACGTAATCGTTAATTTCTTTTTTTACTTTTTTTTTTCTAGATGGCCGAATCCCGCGAAAGAGGTATCCGACAGACGTTCGCGTTTATTTATTATATTATAATCACGGATAAATTAGAAATTGTATTTATAATATACCTATAATAATATTAATACGGACGTACCTTTTTTTTCACTGTTTTCAGGCGCTAGTTTCGTAAATATTTTAAGCGAACCCGAACAGAACAGCGGTGATAATTGCAGTTTTGGGATAAACTTTAATTGCGATTCCAATTACGTGTATAGGAAAATTAATGGCGAATGCACGAACTTAGACTATCCATATAGAGGAAAAGCCGAAACGCCTTGTACACGTCTATTACCAGCGATTTACATGGACGGTAAACGAACATAATAGTTTATTCTATAATATTCTACTATTTTCAATAATAGAAATCACAATAATAATAATAATAATTATGTATAATATATAGGAACATTTTACAGTTATTACCATTGACAATGAGATTGAGTATACTCAATACTATTACCATTGATTTTATAATTATATAACTATATATATTATAAAATCAATGCTATCGCTATGACCTATTATAATAGTATAATCTATAATAATTTTATATCTTCAAGTGTAATAATGAACTGTCTCCACCTTAAGGCAATATTATATTGTTATGTACGTTAATGTACGCTAACAAATAAATAAATTCATATAAATAAAATTACTGCTTTTACTCTTTAAATTAACAAAAATTAATAATACACCATGTAAATGGGTACATAAATTATTCGTAAATACAAGTCGAAAATACGCATAATTATGCCATATGCGTGTAGGCATATCGTAGTATTACAATGTGTCTTTTTATATCTATGTAGAGGTAGACACACGAAATAATGCTCAGATTTGCACGAATAGCATGTTTTCCCGATAGGAAAGTGGATATACGGTTAGTACTTTATTTTTTATTTAGATTATTTTTCGAATATTTTAAAATTAAACCTATAAAACTACCAAAAAATGACAAAAATAGGTACCTACGGTATTTTTTACGAAAACTGTAATTTCGACGAAATCGATTTCAATATTTTACGATCATTCGATTATATAATATTCACAAGAATTTGGAACTAAATTAAGCAATATATTATATATATTTGAGCTTCAATAAAATTTTAAAATTTTATTATTAAAATTTGTAATTTTTTTTTGTCAATTTTATTAAAATTATTGTAAAAAATTGAAAATATCGAATTTACAAAAATTAAAACTTTAATCACCTATAAAAAAAAAATTGAGACTTGACATTAGGTTAAGTTGTTTTTTTTATATATAATGTATAGGAAAAAGAAAAAGATGGAAACATAACCAAATTTTTATGATGGTATTTATAATGTAATTATAAAAAAAAATTTAATTTTTTTGTTACCAACTAGTATTTGTGATTGTGATATACTGATATTAATGTGTTTGTTTATATAATACCTACATATATATAGGAATTTCAAAAATTCGACCTCAATGTAACGGAAAAAATTTGGACAGTCCCAGAGTGATTTCTAACGTATTTTGTACTGAACTCCCAGTAACTCATCCTAATTACAATGATAGAATGTTTACTTTGTCTCTAATGCAATGGGCGCAAGTTATAGCGCACGACGTGGTCGGTACATCTTCAAAACAGGGTAAATATAAGTATAATTATACATAAATACTGCATCATATTAATCGTTCCTAATGTTTATATTTATATAATAATATTATAAAGTTTTACAAAAATTATAATTTCACGATGTAAATATGTAATTAAAAAATGTTATTATTGATATCTATAGGACCGGCTTGTTGTACCGCACAAGGCACAAGGTTGAAGACTACCACAGATAATTGTATACCAATCTACGTGCCGACTAATGACCGTTTTTATTCAAAATTCCAAAAAACTTGCATAGACATGCCTCGGTCTAAGAGTACTGCTGATATTGGTTGTCCAATTACACCGATTTTACCGGTAAATTCATTGTTATCAAAATGTATGTAAATGTAACATACAATATGAATATTATGATCGGTTGAATGTATTTATGCTGTTTTTAATGTAGTAGGCCTATTATATTTATGGAAATAGAGCACATTTAATTAATTTTTTTAATTTAATTTAAAAAAAATCTAGTTCCTTAAATAAGATAATCTTGAAATTTTATCTAGCTTCTTAAAAATAGCCATACCAATGATACCATGATTATATTATTGAATTCCTAAATGTGTGTGAGATGTGAGTTTGTTCGTAACAATCGTTCGATTTGTATGTAGTGAGGACAGTTTGGAACAAAATTACCCCACGCTCGTGATTTCATAATATAGGTATAATGTATATAACTGAAAACGTTTATTTATAACGTTTTATTTAAACGTTTCGTTTATACGAATATATATACATATAATATATTATATATATTCGGAACTGTTTATGTTTAACTTTCGTGTTTTATTTTTTAATTTTGTTGTACGAGTATAATACTTATACAATATACCTACACTCGTATCTACTACATTTTATTAATTTCATTGAATGTAGATTAATTTCGTTACTGCCTATTTGGACGCATCTTTAGTTTATGCTTCTAAAGAGGAAATGAGTAATCAGTTACGAACTTTTAATAACGGTTTATTGAAAAATCAAATTATTAATAATCAGATGTTTCCAGCAAACATAAATGAAGCTAAATCGGTATGTAGAATAAGTAAAGATCAAGATCTTTGTATCCAAGCCGGTAAGCTGCATAATATATTATTAGTTATTACTGTAATATGTTATATTTTATAAATATTTTCGTGTTGCGTATAGGTTATATTATATAGGAATTATTAATAAAGTTTAACTTTAAATTATAATTAAACTATAACCTATAAGTAACTACCTATATAATTTATTTCTATTAACGTATCAACTTAAAAGTAAATAGTGTTTTAATAATAGTGTTAAAAATGTTTTTATATAATTATAATTAGGGTATAATAAATTTAAAAATAATATAGTATGGATTGATCATTTCAATAAATACCTTTTAAATAAGATAAGTTTAAAAAGAACTACAGTACAATACTGCAATATTATGTACATAACAAATTAATAAGTGTTCTTCTTTGAAACAGAAAAAAATCAAATTTGTATACCCATTACAATTTATATGTATAGGTACTTATTTAAAGTTTTGAACCATAAAGTTAACCCTTTAGTTAGCACCCTTCGTGGCTCGAAAGTCCAATCCTCAATTACAAAATTCACTATTTTTACTATTATTACCAATTTATATATATCTAATATTCATTTTAGTTATTTAATATCCACATCCATTATTACATATAATTTTATTACAATTTTATTATACCTGCATTAGGTACCTATATCATGTGCTAATGGCTTATATAAGATTTAACGATTATAATACCTACTTGTTATATTTGAGTATTTTACATATGTACAGTGGTCAAAATAAGTGAAGGGATACTTAGTTATTTAATGAACTTAATAACTGAGTAACTTTAATACATTACAATTACATACATTACAGCCTAATTAGTCACCCCATAAGTAGGTAGATAAATGTCTAATTTATAATATTTATTTTATATATTGTATAGTATCTATGTACCTATACCTACCTAGTAAAATCTTAAAAGTAATTTCTACCTTTGGCCTTCGTACAACACTATACGAGTCAGTGCCGTAGCCAGAATTTTATTTCGGGGGGGGGGGGGCTTAATTTTTGATGGACAATTACCTACACACAAAAAATATTTTTTAAAAAAAAATTTTAATAGTATTTTATGTAATATAATATAAAATTAATTATTTCAAAAATTACTTTGGATAATTCTGGTACTTTACTAAGACATGATGGTTGAACAATAGCTGGATCATCAATATCTTCAGTGATATCTGTTGTATCTTCTTGGGTCTGAACATTTTTATGTTTATTCGTAAGCCAAGATGTAGGTAAGTGTGTTTGGCATAAGAACTTTTTGTTTCTTATTCATATTGTATTAATACTTAATAAGGTTAGGTATAACACTATTATAATATTTATGTCTAAAAAAAAGGTTCACGTTATCGCAATTTGCATCAAGAAAAAGAAAAATCATAGATAATCAAGGGAAAAATAATAATGAACAAAATGCAGCTCAGAACATCAGCTGTTTAGATAATAGATATACATATATGTATAATAAATATCCGTGGTTTAGATTAGGCTCCGTAAGCTTCATATAATATAGGTATATCCGTTAAAAAAAAAAAGGTATATCCGTGGTTTAGATTAGGCTCGTGGGCTTCGTTTGATCTTGTCACATAAAATTATCACTTATCACGATTTACTATAAATATGGTAATAACGGACTATATTATCACAGAATAGATTAAATTTAACCTATTCTGTGATATTATCTTATGGAAATTATGTACAATCTATGGAAATTATGTACAATCTATGGAAATTATGTACATTCTACGGAAATTATGTACAATCTATGGAAATTATGTACGTTCTACGGAAATTATGTACAATCTATGGAAATTATGTACATTCTATGGAAATT
>JAIUCT010000018.1:3697058-3720028 GCA_021307375.1 Tetraneura akinire | reverse complement strand
TTCAATAAAATTTAAAAATTTAAAAAAAATGTTTGTCCTTGTTATTTAACATTATTGTAAAGTATTGAAATATAATAAGAGGAATCATAAATAGGTACCTACTTTAAATACCGATTTTACTAAAATTTCAACTTTAAACACCTATAAAAAAATATTTAGACTTGGGATTTTTTAAATATTTTATTATCATGTTATTATGTTAAGTAATATGTGAGTATACTTCAGTTAAATTTTCAGACCTTAAAACCAAAATCTGCCAATTTGATCAAACATTTTATACACAGAAACGAGAATTTTATGTAATATTCAAAGTCCAATATTTTGCAGACAAATTAACGTAACAGTTTCAAAATTTTATCACATATATATTATAATTATATATATACTCGTATAGTACCTATGTAAACAGTAAACACCCAATAAAATTTTTAAGTCTCTATAATTTCAAAATTGCCCGAGTTATCATGAAATATTGAAATCGAATTCATCGAAATTTCAGTTTTCGTGAAAAATGCCGTTTTTCGTCATTTTTTCGTCGTTTTTTTTTTTACCACTTAGGGTCGATTTTGAGAAATTCCGAAAATGACCCACAAAATTTATTATCAATTACATCCACTTTCTAACCGGAAACATATACTATTCGTGTCTTCGTGAAAATCAGAGCATTATTTCGGGATTCGGGTAATAAAAGCGTCTACATAAAAAAAAGAATAAAAAAACCAATACATTTTTCGCTTCGCTCAAAATCTAAAATGTACTACAATTTTATACTTAAAAAGACAATATTACATTATAATTTAAAGATAAATTTTCAGGCTTATTAATTATACAATAATTATAAATTTATAATTGTAAATTTGTACAATTATTTTTGTTTTATTTGAATGCAGCTTATATAACGAAGAACGTGTTATCGTCTCAGAATGGAAATTTAGTGATTTTTACAACGCTGTAAGTTTTTTAACAGATGAAGACAATTTTAAAAAAATGGTCATTGGCATGGCATATCAACCACCTAGTACACTAGATCGTCATTTTTCAACATCGGTGAAACAATAATTTTACTTTTAAATTTAAAAGCAATTTTGTTTATTTAACAAAACACTATTACATTTACATGTAATAGATCACAGATTTACTTTTCCAAGTCAATGGTGTAGGCACTGACATGGAATCATTGGATATAGGAAAAAGCAGAGAAATGGCAAATAGCCCATTTGTGTCTTATTTAGAAATGTTGGGAAACGAACGCGTAACGTCCTGGGAAGAATTAGCCAAATACATACCGGAGAAAGTACCTAAACAAATGCGTTATTCTTATTATATCCTACAATCAATGGATTCTTAATAAATATTTATACTTATGATATTAATAATGAATTTTTTCAGATGATTGAACGTTTAAAAACAAGATACGCCTGTGTTGAAGACGTAGAGCTTTTTGTTGGAGGAATGTTAGAAATTCCAGCTCCAGATACAAATTTAGGATCAGTATTTCAAGCAATTATCGGTGAACAGTTTTGCCGGCTGCAAATAGGAGATAGATTCTACTATGAATTGGGAAACCAACCGCATTCCTTTACACTTGGTATATGTTTAAAATTTACATTAATTTTAATCCAACTTAACCCTACAATAGAATATAGTGAATACTTTTTAATAAAATATTTTTTTTTTTTAGAACAACTGGAACAAATAAGGAAAGTTACATTAGCATTTCTATATTGTTATACTACTACTGATTTAAAGTTTATGCAACCTGATGCATTTAGACAAATTAATGCAAAGTAATTAAACATCAACATTTTTCTTAATTGTTAACATTATTATACTTATAAAATGTGCGTTCTGTCTACAGCAATTCATTAAAGTTATGTTCAGAAATAATGGATGGCTTCACACTAAATCCATGGAAAGAATAATATATACCTACGCTTTAAGTATAAGATAGTAAATAAATATTCGTACACAGAATTTATGTAATATAACACATTTCTACCATTAAATTAAAAAAAAAAGTGTTAACCTAGTTTATGTTTAAAATATGTTATAACCTTTCATATTTTAGATTCTGAGCGAATCGAAGAATGTATTGATTTTACAATGATGTGTGATTTTTTTTTCGTCTGAAGACACTTTTACTACCTACCCGAAATAATGTTAATGCTCCAATTTTCACAAATAGCATGTGTTTCCGTTTGAAAAATGGATTTTATTGGTACTTTATTTAGGTCATTTTTCGAATTTCTCAAAATTGACTCTATGCGATAGAAAAATGATGAAAAAATGGCATTTTTCACGAAAACTGAAATTTTGACGAATTCGATTTTAATATTTCACGATAACATGGGTAATTTTGAAGTTAGAGACTTGAAAATTTTATTGGGAGGTTACATAGGGATTATATACCTACATGTGATAAAATTTGAAACTATTACGTTAATTTTTCTACAAAATATAGGACTTTGAATATTTCGTAAAATTCTCATTTTTATGTAGGTACTCGTATATACTATAATATATTATATGCTATATGGTCCCTATATGTGTGATAAAATTTTGCGTTTTAAATATTTAATAAAAAAATCCACCGCTCATATTATTTCGTATAGAGTAGGAGGGGGGAGGTAAGTATAGTTACGTATATTTTATCCCGCTGTATTTTTTATTGTGTAGGTATACCAGGGCCGTATTTAAGATTTTGGCGCCCGGTACAAATTAAATTGTTCCCCCCCCCCCCCATGGCAAGGGCGTATTTTAGGGGGGGGTGACAAGGCGATTGCCACCCCCTGGATTTTTTTAATGATATTCATATAATTATTAATACATGAAATTGTTCTTAATATTATTATTTTTAATAATATTTCTTTATGAATACATACATTAATTTTTTATAGTACGACTGTACGGGTATATCAGCTGAAATAGTGAAATACCAAATTATTTATATCTACTATGTAAATGTTCATTGCATGTGCATCTATATCTTTCGTAGTGTCGTCTCGTGCATATTTTATATTTATTACAAATTTGAGATATAATGTGATTTACAAATTACGATAATATAAAGATAAAATGCAAGTGATGTTTAAACAATTAGTATGTGTTGTATTTTCATTTTTTTAAATATTATTTCTTATTTGTAGTAATTTTAAATAGTGTTTTTTTTAAAAAAAATTTTACTTTAGATATATGTTATGCAATTTATTAATAAAAATAAACATGAATTTTTTCAATAAAAAGTCTTATTTCAAAATCGCCCCTCCCTAAAATGTGGGCCAGGGACGCCCCTGCCCCATGGGCATATTCTTAAAACAGAACGGCGTTCGTATATGAATAATAATTTTCTAAAAAAATGTACGATTATTCATATACTACTGTTTCCAAAATCGGCGTATTTTAGGAGATATGTTGGAGTATTTATATACTATAGCCGCCTCTAAAAATTGGCCGCCCCTAAAAATTTGCCGCCCGGTACAATTGTACCCGTTGTACCCCCCTAAATACGGCCCTGAGGTATACTGTGTTTGAAGCGTGTACAAGTTTGTTCTCAAACGTCCGTTAAAATTGTTTAAAAATTAAAAACCTAGTTGTTTCTTATTAGTTTATTATTTCCTTACATTAACATGTCTTTTAAAGACAACGTATGTTCATAGCCAAAGTAAAAATGATGAAAGGAGTTTTTCGGCTATGCGTGGAATAAAAACTTGGCGTCGAACTTGTATGTTACAGGAGAGATTTAACATCTTAATTTTGTATACATTGAAAAAAAAACTATCTAAATGTATTGATACTGATACCATTATTAATATATTTGCATAAAACAAAATATTTATACAATTAAAATAAAATCAAAATTAATAGCTATTCAATATTTAATTTTTTTATGTTCCTATTGCCCTAGCAAGAATAAAGTTGGAATAGCCACTAATTAGTAGATTGAAGCATCTAAAAATGTATGTTTACCTTTACGCTAATGGATAAAACAAAAATGTGAAGCCTCCCCCCTAAGGATGTGACCAAATATCCGCCTATGTATTAATAATTTAGTATTTTTATGGAGTTTGTTGTTTTATAACTGTAAAGTTATGAATAATAATTATAAGTTAACTATATAAGTTGAAATGACGTTTCTAGTTGTAAATTTATTGAAAGCACATTTGGGATGTTTGTTAATTTTCCTCTAATTACATATAAATTGTAAAAATTCATGATCAAAAATCAAAATTATTTTTTATTAATAAATGAATACAATCTGAACAAACTATATTGTTTAGGTTTAATATACACTATAGTACTATACCTCTTACAATATATCATCCAATATAATCTAAAATGTCATTGACATAATATCCTAAAGTAATATTATATAATTGATATAAATATGTTTCCAGTTTACTTTCATCTAGTTCAATTAAATTACGTTATTCTGAGCGGAATTCTATAATGTCCGGGATGTCCCCTCCTGGGAGAACAAAGTTAGAACAATTGCCACTTTTAACAGAAATATTTTTTGTGAATAATAACTGTATTAGAATATTTTTAAATTGAACTGAAAACTGAATTAGGATTATTAGAACCACTCCTACTTTGTAGTATATACACAACCAAAAAAAGCTCCAAGTGGACTTGTGAAATTTTATAGGGGCAAATTTTTGTGGACTTTAAAATGTATAATTATTATTAATAAGCTTTAACCCTAAGTTATCATATTTACTTAAAATTATGAAGTGAATAAATAAATCATAATTAATATTTTAAATGTGGGTAAAATGTATATGAACGTATATTAATTAGTATTTTATTTTATATTAAATTAGAAAAGGCTATGTGCCCATTTATATAAAAAATAACACATATATTGTGAATATTATTTTTTTCATTTTTAATATTATTAAACGGAATGGATTTCTTGCCGTACGGTGGTGGGGATAACATTTTTACCGTTTGGGCGTTTTCTGTTTTCTAGTTCGCTTTCTAGTATTCTTATTTATCTCGATGTGCTGAGTACATCCTTAGATAATAGGTACATAAAACATTAAACATAATGTATGAATTATCTAAGCTAAGGGTACACCGTACACGTGTAGTGTGTCATCTACAGTGTATTTATTAGTTTTGTATGCAGTATGCTATACCTATACAATTGACATTAATAAAGTTATCACATATTTTTTTATTCTATTCTTAATACATTAACTATTAACAACTATTACGATTGTATTCGTATATGCTTCGTCGTATCTCTTGCGAGAGTGTGATGAGAAAAATAGAAAATCGACTTAAATATTATTTTGGAAACAACAATGTTGATTTTATTTTCATATATTATACATATATAATTTATTATATTAACTTAATTCATTATTTTATCACTTCACATTATATATACAAATATATATATATACTACATAATATGAAAACAATTATAAACTATTATTTTTAAGTTTAAGACTGAACTTTTAAAATTTTTTCAAAATTTCCAAAATTACAACTTTTACTCAAATATTTAATAAAATTTGAAATGTTGCAATAGAACATGAATAGAAGCATGACTATACAAAAATTTAATTATATATTTATTTATTGAATATAAATTATTATTAATATAATACATATTTATAGATATTAATATTATCAGTTATGTACTGTAAAACATAAATAATTTATAAACTGAAATTATGGGTAAATCCTAATTATGTATTTCATTATTTTTTAATGTATTTATTTTTATACAAATTTATAGGTTTTATACTACTCTGTAAAATATATTTATATATAAATATAGTAATTTTTTCCATTCTAGCGAAATTATTAGAATAAACTTATATATCATTACAAAAAAATTACTGATTATTTATCATAATTCAAACTTTTTGATTTGTCAATTATTATTTATAAAAAAGAGCTGATACCTATGTGGAAGAGAAAAAGATCTAAAGAGGACAGTGTTAAATTTTGAAATTTGAATCCAATAATCCAATCATTACATTTAGAAATCAAATATGATTTTGAGCGAAGTTCATCAGATAATATATGTATTGATTGCAATTTTTACATTAATCAGTCTCTACGTTCATTATAAATAATTTATCATAAAACCCTTAAATGAGTCACCTAAATACCCATATCTGACAGTACTTCGATTAGAATTGTTTTATAAATGTAATGATTTAATGATGAAGTATCTTATTAATAAATTTTAAATGGCTACAAAAAAAAAAAATTGTAATTGTAATATTCATAATTATTTGGAAACAGAATTAAGTAATATGTATTTGAGCTTAAATAATTTTTTTAAATTTTTTGTTAATTTTATTTAATATTATAAAATATAGAAATATAATAAAAACCATATAAATACTATTTTACTGAAATTTCAACTTTAGACAGCTATAAAAAAATTGAGAATTGGGATTTTTCTAATATTTTGGTATCACGTTAAGTAATATGTGAGTATACTTCAGTATATCTTAAAATTAAAAATTTTATCAAACATTATATAGATAAAAACGAGATTTTTAAGAAATATTTAAATTTTGTAAAAAGATTAAAGTAACGGTACCAAAAATTTTATATATAGTACCTGTGAATATCTGAAAAAATGTTTAAGTGTAAGTTCAAAACTGTCTGAGTTATCATGAAATATAGAAATTGAATTCTTCAAATTTTAATTTTCTTGAAAAATGTTTTTTCATAATTTTTTGGTTGTTTTCCTATCATTGGGTCAATTTTAAGAAAATCTAAAAATTTACAAAATAAAGCACCAACTACATCCACTTTCCAACCGGAAACATATGCTATTCATGAAAATTGGAGCATAATTTTGGGTAAAAAAGTGTGGTACTGGTTTGTTATAGCCCCGCCACGGCGAGTGAAAACTTTATAGCCCCGCCACTCAGGTTTGTTATCGCCCCCGTCATTCATATAACAATAAATACATCGTATAAATATAAAATAATGAGATGGAAAATATGTTCGCCCCGCCAGTGCACAGTAAAAAATTTATCGCCCCGCCATAAATAATACCTAATACTCATATAATGGGTACCAATCATGGAGTAAATATCCAAAGGTTGAGCGAAGCGAGGTTTTAGGTCACACGAAACCACTGCCTATCCGCACCAGTATCCGCTCTATGGGGTAGGTATTAGGTAGGTATTTTGTAGTCCCTTGGGGCGAAAGCGGCACTTGAGGAATTGAGTGAAGCCGGTAGGCGTAGCGAGCGTCCCTTCCATTTGAAGAAAAATGCGTTTTTTTTTTTTTGTAAATAATCAAAATATTTCCTAAAATAGATCATCTATCTCTATCACGAGTTAAACACGATAATTGTAGGATCAGTGTAATATATCTATACGGCGGGGCGATAACAAACAAGAGTGGCGAGTGGCAGGGCTATAAAGTTTTCACTCGCCGTGGCGGGGCTATAACAAACCAGTACCAAAAGTGTCTTAACTTCATTGTAAAACCAATACATTTTTCGCTTTACTCTAAATTAATTTAGAAGTTTATAAATTATAATAATTAAATGATCATTATGTAGTAAAAAATTATTAAAATATTTTAAATTATAACAATTAATTTTTACCACGTAAGCATGGTAGCATAATAAGGTATAAGTAAATAAGAAAAACACAAATTCTTTAGAATTAAAAATAAAGTATACAATTTTATTTCAAAAGTGTATTAAGTGTATTATGATTTTGTCTTTAATTTATAACCTTTTAGATTTTTTTGTTATAATTTTGTTTTTCTTGTTTTTTTCTTGTGGAACATTATTTTTATCATTGTTATATAACTTCATTTTTGTGTCTGATTCCGAACTTGATTCAAGTAAAGAAAGATCATCATTTTCTTTAATTTCATTTAATATTATACTTTCATTTGGCACTTCCAATTTAGGATTATACAACTAAGAAAATAAATATACATTTATACTGTATAATATTTAATACTGTTATTTATTATAATTTAATACTAACTTGTATATCATATTCTATTCCTTTTTTTTTAAATTTGCTTTGTAAAGAATGTATATGTTTACGTAATAAACTTTTTTTTTGTTTTTTCTGTTCAGGATCTAATAATCTTTCCATAACTTTTCTTTGTATTGATCTATTTTTTATAGTCAAAGGAATATTTTTTTTATTACAACGCCAAAATGTGTTACTCTTTACTTGATTTGGAGGAAGATATTTAGCTACAAATATAAATAAATATATTATTATATATTAAATTATTAATAAAATTTAATTATCTTACCAACAAGAATTTTTTTATGCATCAAATAATTATTCATTGTTTCTGCTACTACTTTAGCAACTTCAGGATACATAAACTCAATAAATGCATATCCGCGGGCTTTACCAGTTTTCTAGAATTTAATGTTCTATTATTATCATAATAAATTAGTGATTTGATGAACTGGTCAAAGGTCAAACTCAGGGTTTTTGGTTCACAAATCGAACTTAATATAAAATAAATGTTTTAACTGAAGTACTGAAATTTTTTTTTTAATTATGAATTGAAATGATATTAAATTTAATGTAACACAAAAAATGTAATTTTAAAAAATATAGATATTAATTTAGCTTTTATAATATATGTATTAAAATATTATATAAAATATCATTCATATATTGTCAATATCATAGGCGTAACTTGGTCATTTTTTATAGGGGGCAAATAAATATTAATAAAAAAATTATAAATATAATAAATATTATTTTATGTAGGTTAAATAAATTTTGATTGCATCTAAATAAAGTGGTATGCCCTGAGCATATTCTTTATAAATTGTGAGAATATTCTAATTCTATTTACCATTTATTTTAACTATGCAGGTACATTAAATCATAAAATTACGTAGAACTATATTATTTTTATTAAATTACAAAATTATTAAATACTATATATAAATTTAAATCCATACAGAAACCTCTCCATGGAGTAATCTTTAAAATTATATTTTTCATAGTGATAATATTTAATTTTATAATTTGTATTTTTAAAAATTAAAATTATTTTACCAATTAGTAGTAGTTATTTATTATTATAATTTTGAAACGTGATTAAATAGTGAAGAGGGACAATGAACATCTTAAACAATTAAAGGAGGTAACTACCCCTCCACCCTCTTTAATTCCCAATTTACACCTATGGTCAATATTACCAAAAATAAATATATGAAATAAAAAATAATAAATCATTTATTTATACCATGAGCTTAACCTTTTTTTTTATAGTTTAGTTCAAGTTTGATTTATATATTTATTAATTCGGTTTTGAGTTTAGATATCAATTCAGTTCAGGTTTGTTAATCATAATATTATACTAAGTTAGGTTCAGGATCAGTTCAAACTACCTACATGAAATATTGATTCACAAAATTACTGTAAAATTTAGATTAATAGGTTTCACTAAATGTGATTCATAAGTCAAAACAATTTATTTAATTTTAAATAAATTAAATTAATAAATAAATAAATATTTGACAAAATATATACTAATATATAATTATGAAAAACTACCTTGCTTTTGGGAATATTAATATTTGTAACTTCACCAAATTGTGAAAAATAATTATTCATTTCCTTCTCATAGAAGCCATGGGGAATATGTCCAAGATACACAACACCTCTTTCTTCTTCAATTATTTTTGATTTTTTTTCTTCAGATTGTACATTTTTGTTCAGCTTAATCATTAAAAATATAAAATTAGGTAAAACATTGGTTAATTATCAAGACATTACTTCAATTGTATAATTTTTTTATAAAAATATATAGCTATTAGAAATGGCAGAAAAACAAAAAAATTCACAGAAATTATAATTTGGACAATCTTGATTTTAGGCATGATAAAATAAGTTAAGTATCTATGCTAGCAACTTTGTGATATACATATCTGTCATCCAGGCAGGGTCGGATTGGACAAATTCGGCCCACCGAGTTTTCTGTAATTTACCGGCCCAATTATTATATATATATATATTATATATAGGTATATATTATATATTAAGCGGCTCAAAATTGTTGCGGCCCACCGAGTTTTACTCGGTAACTCGCCGGGTCAAACCGGCCCTGCATCCAGGACTGTATTTATAAACAAAGTTTATCAATTTTTTACCAATTTTAATAATATGAATGCATATTAAGAATTATTTTACTTTTTATAATAATCATTAATTTTTTACTTTAAAAAATTAGAAGTTCGTTCTTTTAAGGGGTTAAGGACAACAATTTGTTGAGGGCCTATAGCGGCACTTGGGCTAAATACTGTCTTTCTGTCATCTTATCACAAAGTCCATAAAGTAGTTATAGCAATGGTACCTAGCATTTAAGAATCAGGCTTTAATAAACTATTAGATTGCCCGCCAGTTACTGTTAACAGATAGTTAACTGGACATTGTAAGAAACTAAGAACAGCTCTAAAGTTTATAAAATGAATTTTTATTTTCAAAAACTGTTTAATGAATTTAAACTGAAATTTTATAGAAAAGGTCTCACAATATTGACGTTTTTTATTTATAACTTAAAAACTAATGATTAAATTTATAATATTTTAATAACTTACTTTTATAAAACCAGTTTTGAACATAATGAAAGTATTAAGTATATACTAAATTTAACTTGATAATTTGAAAACTTGTTACTTTAGAACTACCTACGAGTATGTACAAATTGTAAAATACTGAAGACTAAACACTTATCATATTTTTGTAAATATTTTAAGCTCGTAAATTGTAATTTAAAATTTTTAATATATTACGGGCATATTTTGTACGTTTATATATTTAATGTTAAATACTTAAATTCTTAACACGTTTTTTTTTTTTGTTATTATTTTTCAATTTTCATTTTCATTATATAATTCAATAATACCAATAATTGACACAAGACCAAGTTTGAGGTTAGTGTTTATAATTCATGATTTTGAAAATTTTCAAAACATTTAAAGAGCAACAGCTGTTTTTCGTATTTTTAATCGAGTGATAAACTGATAATATAAAAAGTAATAAGCTAATAATTAAAAATTATTAATTGTGTATTGGATTTCGAGTCCAAATTTTGCGGTATATAGATTTTGCTCCGTGATGTTATCCAATACCAATGGATATTAGCATTGATCATTATAATCAATGATATTAGCATTCATGTTCTGTGATATTAGTTTATTAAAGATTAGATTATAATATGCCAGTTGTATTTATCAATAAAGGTATAAACCGGCTACTGAATTTTAAATCTCTTCGTTGACGTTAACACATAAAAAAATGCCTAGAGTTCAAAATGAAATTAAAATCTCACCTACACAAATATACATTTTCTAAATCTAAATAGTAATTTGTATGAAGGTGCAATGATAATATTAAACTTACATGGACTATCGTTAGTCTCGGACAAAATATGTCACTCGACTGTTAACGACCAATTTGGGAACTGAGCAGGCCTAAAATCTAGATCCCATATTTTTCCTCCAGTCTATTTATAGTCGATCGCGGTCGTGCGTTGTATCGTGCAGTAACGTCGAACGTCTGGTAGCCACACAGATCTCCAACTCAATGGCGGTAAAAATATATTTTACTTTATTGTTATGGAAATTTGACATTATTATACATTTTAAATAGCTATTGTTATAATATTAGTAGTATTTAGTATTTGCCAAGTTTGGTATTCTTAACAGACAAATCGTGCATTCATGATTAAAATAAAAAGTTTGACACTAACATAATTATGGCACATAATTAACAATAATTTAAAAAACATAATAATTTTTTACAAACGTAAAATTTAATGTGAAATTCGTAGTGTGTGAATACATGGTTTATTTTAAATGAGTTTGATGAAAACTGCTAGTGCTATATTAATTTGTATTTGAAAAAATAAGAAATATAATGTTAAATAGTTATTACAATTTTTAATTGAAAAATGATTAGTTTTTTAAAATTATGCATTTCAATAATTTTAAATTAAATATACATACAAAATATTATATTTGTATATATAAATAAGTTAAATAATTATAAATATATTTTGCCATGGCCTTTTGAAATTATTTATTTACGGATAAAACAAAATTGGAAAATACAATTATAATCAAAAATCTAAAAATACATATGTTTAATTTATTTTTAAATTAGAAAAATTAAATATTTATATATTTGTTTTAGACTTTACTAGGTATTCAATTAATTATTACAATGATTGCCATTAATTTAATACACCGTCTTAGTCCTATATATTCATTTGCTAGATGGTCCCTATGTTCCACGGGGTAAGTATTTCTAAATAATTATTTTATTTTAGTAAATAAATTGGATTTAAAATTATTTTATTGTTTGTATTTATGTTTAAAAATGTCTGAATATTCATATTATTTCTATAAAAAATACACTGAAAGATTTTTAATATTTTATTAAATAAATTATTAAATACTTTTATTTTTAATTATAACATAATGTAATAAAACATTCATCATCTTTTAGTTATTTTATATAAGATAAAAAATAATAATTTATGTGTACTTGAAACAATATTTAATTAAAAAAACACTACATGTATAAATAGTTAAAAAATTATGTTTGATATTTAATTTTTTAGACTTGTTCATTACTTACATCCTACAGATGGAGTACTTAGACAGTTATTAGGTTTAAAGAAAAAAGACTCAAAACAAAGTAAACGACCCAAAGTAAATGACAATGTTGATATATTCCAAATACCTAAAAATTTAGATATTGAAGTAAGTATTTACATATAAATTTGTTATTTATACTACCTTCTTTTTATTTAATTAAATTGTACTTTAGTTACAAAGTCATCCTATTGAAGAACATGAAATATATCAGCTAAGATATTTTATGGAATATCAGTGGCTAGTAAATTTTTCTTTATATGCAATTTTAGTTTACTTAAGTACAGAAATTTATTCTTATTATTCACCAATTGAAAATGAAATTAATCTGAGTATGTTGTGGTGTTCAATTGTTATAGTTTTTGCATTGTATCCTTTTTATTATTTAATTTTATAAATTTATAAATTTTAACAATATTCAATTTTTCTTAATTTAAATTTAGCAAAATTTTAACTTCACTAACTTTAGAATACTTTCGTGGTGGTTTTGAGTCATCTGGTGAACGTTCAACTGTAATTGTTGCAGCTTTTGTTTATCTAGTTATTGCTATGATCATTTTAGTAATAGATGAATCTAAACTTGATGTCCGGTTGGATACTGCATATAGAAGTTTTAATGAAAGCTCAATAGAATTTTTACACAACCATGGATTATCTTCACAGTAATTACAAATATAATATATTTAAAATAAAATAATTATATAAATGTATACTTTTTTAGAGGCCCTGCATCAAAGTTAATAGTAAAATTTTTTCTTGCTTTATGGTGTGCATTTACAGGAGCCATGTTTGTATTTCCTGGAATACGTACAGCAAAAATGCATTGGGATTGTCTTAAGTAATTATTATTAAGAATAATTTGTTATACTAAAATAATAAATATAATTTAAAAAATTTCAGATATTATGAAAACAATAAATCATATGGTAAATATTTTTCTTATAAAGCAGCATTTATCAAAGGTTTTATAAATTTTAGTTTGGTATCTCACTTCTTATTGATTTTACTTTGGATAAAACCAATTGTGGTAGATTTGTTGACTGAAAAAAATCTTTCTGGATTAAGTAAACCATTGTAATTATTTTAAAATACCTATAAATAACAATTGTAATTAATACAAATATGATTTAGAATGACATTAGAGCAGTTTGAAAGTTTAAGATGTTGGCTGGTAGTACTAGTGGTAGCTCAAAGATTATATTTGATGCCCGTGTTCATGCAAGCTTATTTAAATATGGCTCAAGAGCGTTTAGAACAACAAAAGAAAGAAGCTGGACGAATTACTAATAAAGATTTACAAAGACAGGTTAATTGTTAATTTAATCGATGTAAAATTGTTTTTGTTATATATAATATTTAATTTTATATTTAGGTGTCTGTAATTTTTTATTACACATGTGTTGTAGTACTGCAATATGTTATACCACTCATAATGATATTATTTTTCATATTCTTCTATAAAACATTAGGTAATTAGTTTTATTATTATATTTGTATTATAATTAGAAGTGGCATTTATAATTTTATTCAAGTAAAAATAGGTAGGTGGGTACTTATTTAAATAAAAGGAAGTTGAGGAAATAAAACAGTCTTTAATAATATATGTTAATTTTTCAAGAAATTTGAAGATTTAGGAAATACATTTAAAAAAAACCTCGCGCCACCGTTGCATATAATGTTGGTATTAACAATAATTTTTAACAGGAAATTTTAGTTGGGTGCAAGTGTTTGCTAGTTACCCTCAAACAGAGACTAATGATATTCGTGATTCAATATTTGAATCTAATAAAACTTATTTTTCTATTCAGTCATTAAAACAAGTAAATATTATCATTATCTAAAGTATAAACTAATTTTTACATGTATATTTATTATTTTATTAGGTATTAACTGCAGATGTCTACAGGGGAATATTTGGATTTGCTACATGGTGGATATGTTTTTCATGGTTCCTATCTTTATCAGTGGGAATTTTCTATCAATCTTATTTATCAACTTATTAATTTTCATTGAAATTAAAAATATATAAAATTAATGTTATATTTTGTATAAACTAAAATTTTTAACTTTGGAATATTTTATATATTTTAACAAGTTTTTTAATAAGTAGTATTTAGTATTATTAATTTTTACTATCAACAATTCAATGATTTGCATATTATAAATAAATAAAATCATAGGTAAAATGTTTATATATAATGTACTTCATAAATACTAAATAGTTGTCTGAATTTACAACTACATATTTTAATTTTTAATTTATTACTTAAAAAATTATTTTACAAAAATAAAAATAAAATTTATGCTTATATAATATATAATAATGTTAATATAATTTTAAATCGTTTACTAAAGTGTTAATAGAAACTTCATGAGCTGGACCTATAGCTAAAACGTTTGCTTCATCATTTTCTTTAAAAGTAGCTGTATGAATATTAAATAATTCACATTTCTTTTGAATATTTTCTAAATGTTTTAAATCTGGTGACCTTAAAACAATTCTAGCACATTTAGAAGGAAATCCACTCAATTTACTATTATTGTACGCAGTTACTGATATAACAGCACACTAAAACAATAAGTTTATATTCAAAAAAAATTAAATAAATATTTTTAATATTGAAATTTATATTTAAACATATGGATAATATACAATTCAAACTTATAAAATTATTAATTGTATTTAATATTTTAGAAGAGAATTAGTGAATAAATCAATTAAGTCATTTTTAGCTGGACCTATAGCCATTACTGTTTTAGAACTAGGTGCAACTTGTGTGCGACCTGCATCTATCACTATATGAGAATTATATCCTATTTCCTTTGCCATTTTTTCATATTTTAACATAGTTTCTTCATCTGATACTTTGAATACATTCACTAATTTATTATTTGATTCCCAAGCACTTATTTCTTTTGGATAATATTTCAATCCTTTTTCATAACAGTGCACAATTGCATGTGAGCACTACAAAATAATAAAACATGTTTGGTAAAAAAAAAAAAAAAAAAAAAATGGGCTAGGACAATCTAAATCATTTACTTATAATGTAAATTTATAGTGGCTATATTATTTTGAAATGGAGAAATTTGTTAAACTTAAATTAAAAAGAAAAGGTGATACTGGTGTGGAAAGGATACAGGTCTAAAGAGGATAATGTTAAATTTTGATTAAAATTTGAATGCAATGATAAATCATTACATTCGGAAATACGATTTTGAGCGAAGTTCATCAGATAATATATGTATTAATTGCATTTTTTACATTTATCAATCTACATTCAATATAAATGCCAATAAAACCTCTAAATGTGTCACAAAAATACCCAAATCAGAGTGTACTTCTCTCATAATCGTTTTTTGAATGTAATGATTTATCATTGCATTCAAATTTTAATTAAAATTCAACACTACCCTCTTTAGGCCTGTATCCATTCCACACAAGTATCAGTTATTCTTTTTATATTTTAAACAGCTAACAAAAAAAAAAAAAAAAATCGTAACTAAATTCACAATTGTTTGAAAACTGAAATATGTAAAATGTATTTAATCTTCAATAAGGTTTCAAAATTTTTGTCAATTTTATTAACATTATTATAAAATGTTGAAATATAATAAGATTCATATACTTTAAATTTTGAATTTACTAAAATTACAACTTTAATCATCTATATAAAAAAATTGATACTTGAGATTTTTTTAATATTTTAATATTGTACAAGTAATATGTGAGTACATTTCAATAAAATTTTCAGACCTTAAAACCCAAAATACCAATTTAATCAAATATTATTAAAATGATGATAAAAATGAGAATTTTAGTTAATATTCAAAGTTCTATAATTTGTAGAAAAATCAACATAAGATTCCAAAATTTCAAGTCTCTAAGTTCAAAATTGTCCGATATATATTGCGTAATATTGAAATCAAATTTGTCGAAATTTCAGTGTTTGTGAAAAATGCTGTTTTTCATCATTTTTTCCTATCATATAGGGTCATTTTTGAGAAATTCAAAAAATATTAAATAAAATACCAACTACATCTACTTTCCAACTGGAAACATATCTTAATTGTGAAAATTGAAGAATCTTCATACAGTCATACATACAAAAAAAAAAAAAAAAAAAAAAAAAAGACTCATACTTAATTGTAAAACCATTACTTTTTTCTCTTCGCTCAATATCTAAAATTTTAGCAAGACTAATAATATTTATAAAGAATAAAATTTTTGAAATTTTATTTTATAGATTCTGAGTAGTTTTACAATGATGTGTCTTTTTTTTTCAAATATTTTTATGATATGGGCACTTAGGTTACAAGGGATTTTATGAGCATTTATAATTTAGAGACTTGAAAATTTTATATGATGTTCATTTATGTACTATATGTGTACCTATATGGTCCCTATATTATGTGTAATAAAATTTTGCGTTTTAAATAATTAATAAAAAAATGACAAAATTTTTTAATCAATACCTACATTATCTGACTGAACTTCGCTCAGAATCGTTTTAACGAATGTAAAGGTTTATCATTGCATTCAAATTCTAATTAAAATTATACACTATGACTTACATACCTATATCCCAGCGGCAGGAGTATCCCTTCCCTTGCTTTTTAAAAATCATTTTAAGGGCATATTGATATTAATTAATAATAGTTTTTATAAATATTATTTAAACAATATTGTAATACAGTTTCAAATCGTAATTGACTTTATAAATGTAATAATTAAACTAATAAAAAAATTATTAAAACAGCAATTTCAATTTTATTTCCATTATGTTAAATTCTTGATACTATCATAAATATATATTTTATTATAGGTACCTATTAAAGATATTAAAGCAATTTCTAAACTAAGTTTATAAGTTCCAAAATATATCTCACTTGTGCTGCCACTTTTCCTTTTCCCATTTTTAAATCTTGACGAACCAATAATGCAATTTTAAATTCTCCATTTTCTTTGACTGAAGAATTAGATTTCTGTTGAAAAATTGCATGTGAAGTGTTACGTTTACATTTATTTTTAAAAACATAATTCATAATCGAATGAAAAGTTATCCCAACCAATAAGCCAACAGTTAGTCCAACATAAAATGTATTAATTGTTAGATACATTTTCAAGAAAGTAATTATTTATATTTTATATATATATATTTTTTTTTTTATAGGTACACTAACATTATAAAAATAATTTTATAAAAAATAGTTGTGTAATATTATTAACTAATAATTAATTTATGTTATTAACCAATATTAAATTAGTTATTATTTAACGTATTCGCATAATTAAATAGAATCACAGGAATTTAGTTTTAAATTTATAATTTGATAATTTTTTATAATTCATAAACCTTTATTCTATAAATCTATCTATAAGCCATAAGAATATAAGATATGAATTATGTTTATGCACACATATCTGTCATATAATGTTATTTGTGATTGTGTGATAAGCAGCTGGCCAAAATTGATAAGGTTTATACAATTGATAAATTACGAAAAGACACGGTCTTAGAATAAGATAATGCCAACCATTTTGAGTTTCCGATTCGCAACCTACATATCTTAAATCGTGATGTAAGAAGATCTTCTCTACATCGTGCACAGAGATATATAATAAATAGATATATAAATAATATGTATATTATATATAAATATATTCTGTGATATCGTGGGAAACATGCATGATTAAATACATAACCTTAAATAATAAAATTTCATGGAGAAAACATATGTGTTTGTAAACACAATATTTAAACAAGTTTACAATCATAGACATATAAACCATAGAATAAACTAATACATATTTCAGTTCAGTGTTCACTCTTAATCAACATCTCTGCTTTTGATGTATGCACTGTTTATTGTTTAGTCTTCAGTTCTTTACTTCTTCAGTATTTTACTATTTTTCAACCATTGTATTGCATTTGATATTTATCAACGTATATTTTGTATATTTTTGAAACACACTTTAATACTTTATATAAAAATAAGAAAAAAATATTAAAAAATAACTAAATATAAATGTAAGTGCTTAGTATCTATAAACTATAACTGTGATATTATAATGATATTGATATACAATACATTATGTATTTGGAAATTATTAATAACTATTAATTAATAATTAATCACTTTAGTACGGAACTACGGACCGTGATTCGCCGCGAGTTATTATAATTTACTAAATAGTAAATTAATAAATAAGTAGTAATACTAAATATTTCTTTTTTTATATTGATACAGTTTAAATTTAATAGTTTAATGTTTTTATGTACAAGTATTTAGTGAACTCGTGACACGCTTCGATCTACCCCACAAGGCCACAACCATAGAATAATAAAACAACACACTTGTTAAGGAATACTGTATAGTAGTAGTAGTAGTAGTTGATACTACTGATATTAGATGTAAACTTAATCTGTATCTCTAATCAATTAACAATTAATATTTTTCATAATTTTTCATAATTTTTGTTCAAGTAATTTTAATTTTTAATCAATCACTCAGCAGTGAAAATTAAATAATAAAATTTGTAAATTTAGATTATTATTGTATTGTCTTTACTGGCATTCAATAAATTAAACTTTTAATTATTATTAATTAATTTATATATATATATATTATGCATGTTTACTTGTTTTAATTTTAAATTTTTGTTTAATAATACAAAGTTTTTAAATTCATATTTAACCTAATATTGTGAGTTGTTTACAAATTACAACTTCGCGTTCCATCAAATAATATGTCTAAGGAAGTAACAATCACTTTAACCAACCCCACAACACCAGTTCAAGGCCTATTCAGAAAACGAAGCAGCAGACCTGTGCATATCAAATCATGGACTATTATGCTGAACAAAAATGGATTTGTTCGTTGTCATCTTCAACATTGCCGTTATATTGCTTATTGCATAGACGATATGAGGGAGCATTTCAAAACATGCCGTGGTGAAGTTGCCGGTAATTTTGTATGTCCTACGTGTGGTGGCCAAACAACCTCTCAAGAAGCACTTGACTATCATAAGCGCAACAATCATAAAGATGCTGATGTTATGTCTATTATTATTAAACCCACTCTTACAGAACAACAATTAGCATCATGGAATATTGACATCAAAACCCGCGGGTATACCCAATGTTTTATGCCTGAATGTCATTTTATTAGTTATAAAGTCTCTGAACTTGAACAACACTATGAAAAGTGTTTAGGTGAAGACCCTGATACATCATCCAAGTTTTATTGTCGTCATTGCAAAGGATATACATCATCACAGCAAGCTTTACAATTTCACCAAAACAATCACCATAAAGATTTACTATTTCCTATAAAACAAGTAAGATTTACTATTTATATTATTTTAAAGTAGGAAAAATAATTTTTAATTTTAATATATTTTACTTTAGTAACTTGTATTTATTAATATAAATATGTATTAGGTACTATTTTGAAATTATCATTTATTACATTTAGTACATTTTTTTTTATTGTGAATCTGTTCTTTTAATTTATTATTACCTAATTATTAAATATTCACTTTTATGTATATGTTTACCATGGTACAGGTATAGCTAATAACAATATTATGTTGTAACTTGTTTAAGTTACATTGGTACTGGTTTGTTATAGCCCCGCCACGGCGAGTGAAAACTTTATAGCCCCGCCACTCAGGTTTGTTATCGCCCCGCCATTCATATAACAATAAATACATCGTATAAATATAAAATAATGAGACGGAAAATACGTTTGCTCCGCCAGTGCACCGTAAAAAATTTATCGCCCCGCCATAAATAATACCTAATACTCATATAATGGGTACCAATCATGGAGTAAATATCCAAAGGTCGAGCGAAGCGAGGTTTTAGGTCACACGAAACCACTGCCTATCCGCACCAGTATCCGTTCTATGGGGTAGGTATTAGGTAGGTATCTTGTAGTCCCTTGGGGCGTAGCCCCATCCTCACGAAAAGTGCAGCAAAGCGGCGCTTGAGAAAGTGAGCGAAGCCGGTAGGCGTAGCGAGCGTCCCTTCCATTTGAAGAAAACTGCGGTTTTTTTTTTTGTAAATAATCAAAATATATCCTAAAATAGATCATCTATCACGAATTAAACACGATAATTGTAGGAACAGTGTAATATATCTATACGGCGGGGCGATAACAAACAAGAGTGGCGGGGCTATAAAGTTTTCACTCGCCGTGGCGGGGCTATAACAAACCAGTACCGTTACATTTATATGTTAACTTGCTGCTTTCAAATAGATTCTTATTAGAAATAAAAATTTATTAATTTTATTTTTATAGGAAAATGCAGATGATTTGGATGAAGATAATAAAATAAAATCATACCCAATGGGTCAATATGGTAATCCAACATCAAGTGCTATTAATGCTGCTAGTAAAATAGTTACATATTCCCAATGGAAAATTCAAGAAGAATTAGTTGAAACAGAGTCTCTTTGTTCTGAAGTAAATGTTAATAGTCCAACTGATGCTCAAATAAAATCATGGATATTAGGATTAAAAAATGGTTATGTCCTTTGCAATCATAATTCCTGCAAATATATGTCATTTGATGTTGATGACATGAATGATCATTTTGCTACATGTTTTGAACCATATTTAGATGAAGAATTTGAATGTTCCATTTGTGGGGGTAGAACTACATCTTCAAATAAATTGAAAACGCACCTTTTACACCATCATGAAGAAGGCTATAAACATTTAACTGAAGAAGAATGTGGTTTCAAATTAGTAGAAACTGAAGATGGTCTAGAATTACTATCTGAAAATAAAGAACCCAATAAACGTAAAGTAGAAGAAATAGACGATGAATATGAAGAAAATCATACCCTTAAACGCAAGTCATATGATATACCATATAACCATTTAACTAAATGGCGGGATGAATTACTTCGTAATAAATTTATTAGGTAAGTCTACTAATATTTAATTAACTAAATATATAATATACTAATTATATTTTTATTAGATGCACTGCTACAGATTGTGGTTATTTGGCATTGGACATGCTTGAAATGAAACAACATTCAGATGAGCATGTAGACAGTGTTTACTGGTCATTTAAGGATCGCAGTTTAGAAGATAGAGTAGCCAATTACTGTGATGCCTGCAGTGGTCATTTTAAAACAGCAAAACATTTAGATGGTCATAAATTAGTATCACATAATAGCAATGATACATCCAATATAGATAGCTTGTCAATTGATAACAATGAAGAAAATATTGAAGATGATGAAGAAATTGAAGAAATTTTTTAGATATTAAATTCTTAATTTATTCATATAATTACATTAAGTTTGTAAATGCACTTGTGTTCAAATATAATGTTCAATAATCATTTGTAACAAAAGTTATAATTTATTATTTCATTCAAAAACTATACATATATATGCAATATATATTGTATCAATTTGTTTAAACTTATATTTATGTCAATTAATAAATATAAATTATCCAATTGATAATTAATAAATGTAATTTTATATCTACTTAAAAGTTAAAATATTATTTGTATAAATATTGTCATCAAGAATATATTATATGTGATATAAATGAAGTACTATAATATACTATGTTATAAAATATTTCAGTACTGGTTTTTAAATACTTATCATATATTATTATATTTTTAAATGTAATATATACTATTCTTTGAGGAAATTATTTTTAAAAAAAACACGATTTAAATGAATACATTTATTTTAAATTTTCTTATCTATATAAGTTAATTTTTAGATGTATCATTAAATTTGTTAACAAATCTAATAAAAAAGGAAATATATTTATTTTATGAGTAGGAAAAATATGAAATGACACTATTAAGTATAACTATAAATTGCATATTATGAACCAATATAAAATTATTTAACAGAACCTAATTTTGGTTTTACAATGATGTGTGTCTTTTTTTGTTTATAAGTATGAAGACACTTTTACTTCCCTGAAATAATGCTCCGATTATCACAAATATCATATGTTTCCAATAGGAAAGTGGATGTAGTTTGTACTTATTTTGTTAATTTTTTGAATTTCTCAAAATTGACCCTATGCGTTAGAAAAAACGGCAATATATTAATTAATACCTACATTATCTACCTGAACTTCTCTCAGGATCGTTTTTTTGAATGCAAGGTTTATTACTATGATTTGCACACCTTTATCCGATATCCCTGCGGCAGGAGTATCGATTCATTTTTTTTTTTAAATTAATTTATTCCTAAGATTCCTTAAAATATTTACTTAAACAGAAGTGCCCATTTTAAATACTTTTTAGATTCTGAGCGAAGCGAAGAATGTATTGGTTTTACAA
>JAIUCT010000018.1:3631390-3696658 GCA_021307375.1 Tetraneura akinire | reverse complement strand
TTTTTTTGTTTTTTTTTTTTTTTTTTTTTATGTCTAGACACTTTTACTACCCGAAAGAATGCTCCGATTTGCACGAATAGCATATGTTTCCGGTAGGAAATTGGATGTAGTTGGTACTTTATTTAGGTCATTTTTCGATTTTCTCAAAATTGACGCTATGCGGTAGAAAAAACGGCGAAAAAATGACGAAAAAACTGCATTTTTCGCGAAAAATGAAATTTCGACGAATTCGATTTCTATATTTCACGATAACTCAGGCAATTTTTAAGATAGAGACCTGAAATTTTTTTTGGATGTTCACATAGCTACTATATATATGTGGTATAATTTTGGAACCGTTACATTAATTTTTCTCCAAAATATACGACTTTGAATATTTCGTAAAATTCACGTTTTTACGTATATAATGTGTGATAAAATTGTCAATTTTGGGTATTTTAGTCTGAAAATTTTACTGAAGTATACTTACATATTACTTAACATCATACTAAAATATTAGAAAAATCCATTGTCAAAATTTTTTTTTCTAGCCGTTTTAAGTTGATATTTTTAGGAAAACAAAAATCTTAGAATCCATACGTATAAATATTCTGAAAACACTTTCACTACCCGAAATAACTCTTCGATTTTCACCAATAGCGAGTTTCAGATGTAAAAGTGGATGTAGATGGTACTTTATTTGGGTCATTTTTCGAATTTCTCAAAATTGACTATAAGCGGTAGAAAAAAACAATTTCTATATTTCACGATAACTCTGGCAATTTTTAAGTTAGAGACTTGAAAATTTTTTTGGGTGTTCACATAGCTATTATATATATGTGGTAAAATTTTGGAACCGTTTTTAAATTTTTTTACTAAATATAGGAAATAGGACTTATAGCTGTTTTAAGTTGATATTTTTAGTTCAAACGAAAATTATAATCTGACTGAACTTCGCTCAGAATCGTTTTTTCGAATGCAATGGTTTATCATTGCATTCAAATTCTAAGTAAAATTAAACGCTATGATCCGCACACCTGTATCCTGTGCGGCAGGAGTATCAGCTCTTTTTTAAAATTAATATTTTAGAATACTAATTATATAATACAAATTCTAATATTCCATTAATTTCAAATTATATAAAACAAACATAAACAGTAATTTAATAATATGTGTGTCATTGTTATATGAGTGAAAAATATGTATAAAATCATAATAACTTCATTAGATATAACTATATTAGTAATTTTCAGTACGCTACGTTAGTGATCGTAATCCAAGGACTTTATAAATGAACAAAACCCAAACAAAATATATTGCCATAAGAATTACATGGGGATATTTTTTAAATCAATTTTTAATAAAAGAAAACGATTATTTAAGTAATGATATTATATAAATTGTATTCTTTATAATCCAAATAAAAATGTGCTATATAATTTTTGTAAATATACATAAATAAATTTAAATTTGATCGAAAATAAAAATGCGCGGCAATGTCTAGTAGGCAGTGATAACAGTTACTCAATACTATTATAGACACTAGTTAATACCATATATTCATATAGTCTGTGTTAATACTTTAACGTTTAACAGTTTACTACTTCTTAGTTTCTTACATAACGTTAACTTAATAAGTTATTAAGTTTTATCTTTTATTAAATAAAAACAATTTTAATTTTTTATTATACCATCTGTTATAACCACCTTAAATTAAAGAAAAACGAATCAAGATTTACTCATAATATTAATACCCTATATGACAATATATAAATGCCCTTTGACTACAAAAATAAAAATAATATATTCAATTATTATACCTGCACATGATAAACATTCTGTTTCATACTTGCTCTAATATCTCCTTTAATTAATCCATCAGGATCAAAATTAATTTTTAACACATAACCTGCCAAAAATGACATTTCACCTCTTTTAAGGTGTTTCTGATTATTTTTAAAATAATCAAATATAGCTGCCAAACTTAAAATACTTTTTTGAGCCATATTCAATATATAGTTTTATGTATATTCGATAAAAAAAATGTTGTACCAAAAGTAAACTAATAACCTATAATAACCATAACATTTTAATTATTTTCCTCACGCATAAATCCAATCGTTTTTAAAAAATAATAAACCCATAGGCCATAGTGTTTAAAAATAACTACGAGAATATTATTATATATTTAGGTTTGATCAGTATTTTCCCGCCAAATACATTTTTACTTTAAATTTAAAATTGTGGAAGGATTTTCTTTCAATTGAATTATTTATATATTTATTTCCAACAGGAGAACATAATTTATTTAAAACACCCGGTTAAAAATAAATACTTTATTCAAATATGATACTTTAAAATTGTTCCCCATGTATTTCTTATGGGGCGAAAAGTTTGTTTGGGTTTTGAGTAACTATATAGTCCTTGGAATAACTTTATCACTAACGTATATTGTCAATTATTTTATTTACATCATGAATTAATTCTAAACATCTATCTTAATTCATGATTTACATTAAGGTTATAATTTATAAATCTAGATAGTAGATTTAGTAGAATAGTAGCATTTAAACCTTAGATCATATACTAGTATATGAAGTATATGATCTAAGATTTAAACCAAATACTATTTTATGATGAAAACATTGGAAATTGATTAACATTTTTGGACTATAGTCATATTTTGAATATTTTGATTTTAAAAAACTAGATAAGAGATAACCTAAATCAGATGTAAGTATAGTAAATATTGTCGTTCCTAAGAATTAAAATTAAACAAAAAAAAAAGCTGATACTCCTGCCGCATGGGATATATGTGTGCAAATCATAGCGTTTAATTTTAATTAGAATTTGAATGCAATGATAAACCATTGTAAATTGTAATATTGTATTCGAAAAAACAATTCTGAGCGATGTTCAGTCAGATAATTTAGGTATTTATTAAAATTTTGACATTTTTTATTAAATATATAAAACGTAAAATTTTATCACACATATAGTACATAAATGAACACTCTATGATAATGATCTAACAGAACTTCGCTCAAAATAGTTTATCGAATTCTAATTAAAATTAAACGCTATGATTTGCACACCTATATCTCATACGGCAGGAGTATCAGCTCTTAAAAATAACCGAAAATGTAATAATGCACAATTAATTGAAACTGAGTTAAGTAAAAATTTTAAAAAATTTAAAAAAATATATGTCAATTTTATTTAACATTATTGTAAAATATTGTAATATAATAAGAAAAATAAAAATCCATATAAATACTTTAAATATTAATTTTACTGAAATTTCAAATTTAAACATCTAAAAAAAAATTGCGTCTTGGGATTTTTCCAATATTTTGATATCTTGTTAAGTAATATGTATATATACTTCAGTAAAATTATCAGACCTTAATACCAAAAATTACCATTTTTATTAAATATTATATACATAAAAACGAGAATTTTACGAAATATTCAGTCCTATATTTTGTAGAAAAATTAACCAAACGGTTCAAAAATGTTTCCATATAAATATACATACGAGTAGTAGATTAGTAGCTATGTGAACACCCAAAAAAAATTTCAAGCCTATCTACAAAATTGTCCGAGTTATCGTAAAATATTGAAATTGAATTCGTCGAAATTTCAGTTTTCGTGAAAAATACCGCTTAGGGTCAATTCGAAAAATGACCTAAATAAAGTACCAACTACATCCACTTTCCAACCGGAAACATCAAACATATGCTATTCGTGAAAATCGGAGCATTATTTCGGGTAGTAAGTGTTTTCATACATAAAAAAAAGACATATCATTGTAAAACCTTGTAAAGCTTCGCTCAGAATCTATAACTATTGAAATATTTAAAAATATAAGTAAATTCATCGTACTTAAATGTTGTGACTTGGGAATTAAATTTTTAAATGTGTGATGATCTGGGAATTTTAAAAACTGTGTATGTCCTAATAAAATATTATTAAGATCATTCTAGAGATTTGATTAGGTATCTAAATAAATACTTAAATAATAGACAACATTTTATAAGATGTGTTGTTTTAGTGGTATCGTAATTTAATATAAGGAGATTTTTGGAATTGTATGAGAATATTAGGTATGAGCTATGTATTTTATGTACGTGTTTTTCTTTATATTAACCGCTTACTATTTTAATATCGTTAAGATGTTAAATGAGTACTCGGCGTCTATGAAGCCATTTGGCATTTATAGTACAAGATCCGATCAATACGGCAATACTCAAATTGTTTTTCTTTAAGCGTTAACTTGTGATGTTGTCGTGTTGAGGTTGACCGTCATTCGTATTCATATAAATTATTATGAGGTTTATTTGTATGCGTATCTGCACTGTTTCTTGCGGACTAGTTGGATCACGGACACGACTACACGAGACAATGATAATATGTCTTTTATAGTCCGTGGTCTTGATTATTAATTTTTACGTTTGGGCGTTCGTCAACAATCGGAAGTTCATTCGTTTGACTGAAAAATACAAAAGACCAAACCGGTTATTCATGTAGTAGTTATAAAATATTGGGTCAAGTTTACAATCGTACCTTTTGTATTGTGTTCTTTTTTTCTGGCAGGGCATTCGCAATTTTATTATTAATTATTATTGTTCTTTAATCATCATTCAAAAATGAAAAAATTCATTTTTTCACTTATAACACTTGCATAATTATAGGTGGTACATTTTTATTTCTCTTGGCTTTTGATTATTTTTATTTCATAGACAAGTCAATCGATATTTGTTATTATAATAATAATTGTAAAATTGACAAATTGTAATACACATTAATATGTTTTGTTCAGTATAATATATCGATTCAGCTTTTTATTAACATCCAATTAATTATTGTGAAATTTCACATTGTTATATTGTATTACACAATCGCCTATTTGAAAATTGTAATACAATTGGTAATGATTTTCTAGTAAATCTTTAATAAAGAAATATAATATTGCAGAAATTCATATTAGAATAAAAATTCAGCATGAGCTCCATTTGTATGTAACTAGTTTTTAACAATAATTTAATATCAATCGATTAATAATTACATAATAATTTATTTTGACCTTCGACTTTTTTATTTTTAATTGTCATGTATTAATGTATTATATATATTTTCTTACAGACGAAATCGCATTTATAATATATACATTATAATATATTATTATATCAAATATCTATCAACACATATAATTGTTTTGAACATTTTAAACACGTCTCTATCTACTCAAAATATATTAAAATATAATTTTCGCTAGCCAAAAGACAAAACTATAAGGTCAGGTCGAATATAGACGCAAACCATTTGTATAAAGGTTGATTGTGTACCTACCCACCTAATATTTAAATGTCCCTCACGTGTACGCGAGTTTCATGGCTTCATTTTCTTAATAAAATATGAAAACTAAATTGAAAGTTAGAAAAAATAGCACCTGTACAACTGTGTGTCAAAATAAAAATAGATAAATACAAATACACTTTGCAGTTATTCCTAATACAAATGATTTGTTTTAGGCTAAATAAAAATAATTTTATTATCATATAACGTATTATATGTATATAGGAGTGTCTACATGGATATGCAGTTGCATACTCTGAGAACTGTGGTCGTGGGTTTATTATTTATTGGGTATACGAAAAATATATTTATAGTAGTTTTATACGATTTAGCTATAAAAAAAAAAATACAGTTATGCAGTAAGTAATGCATAATACAATAGGTATTTTCTTTAATAATTTCTTTTTTTTTTCTATATGATTATAACTCATCGACATTTTATTATAATATATTATAATATCACAAAATAGATCGAATAATATTCAAATATCAATATAATATTCAAGCAAGTTCCTTGGGGACGGTTAGGTTAGTGCCTTAGGCGCCTTAGCGTTGCCTGATTAGTGAATTGTATTAAATTTAAATATAAATTATTAAATAAAAAATGCCTTTTAAAGTATTTGATTTCATCAAGATAAAGCACGTTTTAGTTAGTTGTATACCCTACAACGGAAGTCTGCGCACGATTATATGGTTTTAAACAGGCGCGAATCCATGGTATATTATATTTTAAGGGGGGGCCATCTCGTGTATTTAGTATATAATTCATATTTCTTTATAATAGGCTGTAAATATATATAATTTAAAATAATAATTTAAATAATAACTTTATACATTGAAAATAACTATTTGTTTCAGTAGATTTCTAAAATATTAAATACAAATTAGGTTATTTAAATTAAGTTTATATAAGTTTCCCATTGGAAATTTCTGAATACTGCACCCCTAAGATATGTAACCAGTGAGTATATTTATACTTAAGACCAGATAAATATAAATAATAAAAATAAAAACCAAACATAATATATATTATATAGCTTGTCAATATAGATTTGGGGGGAGGTACACGGGGGAGTACCTCTTCTATTTTTCATTTTTTTTTGAGCGTACCCCTACTAACTATTAAATCCCCTATGATATTACATGTACTTAAGCATATTAGGGGGACGCTAATTTTTTTGAAAGTCTGATAGTCCCCCTTCTTCTTTTTCTCCAAATCAAGCACAGCCTATTCGTTCAACTTGATGTGAATATATCATAATAATATTTTTATTTTTGAACGTTGTAAAGTTAAATTAAATAAATTTAAAAATTTACAATATTAGTTATTACAAATCATGAAACTAATCAAAATTTGGCATATTATTAATCGATTATTAAGACAATATAATGTATATGTATTGAACTAATATAAGCACTTATAAGTCAATAAGTTAGTAATTACTAATTACAAATAACACTATAGTTTATATTATATTATACGAGTATACTTAATTGTAAATTAGCCAGACTGAAGTGGTTCACTTTATAATTATTTTTTAAATATTTTTTATTTATAATTTACAACAATTTATGAATTTAAGAAAATATATGAAGTTTGTTCATCTTCAATTACTCAAATAATATTAGAAATATTTATCTACAATTGAGAACTAGGTAGGTATATATCAGTACCTACATAGCATTTACTATTCATAATCATAAAAATTAATAGTATAATACCTGTAATAAATATTTCCTAATATAAGTTATAACTTTATAAGTAATCTGTATTACCCTATAATACCAATAAATAAAGTAATTAAAAAAATGTTCTAAGTTCCTATACGTCATTATAATTTTTAAATAAATCACTAAAATTAAATTTTATTATTACTAAATAACAGGTGATATTTTTGTAGTTTTTCCTATATGTAAATATTATATAAAAAACAAAACTACATAGGTACAAATATCTAAGTATTTAAATATAAGTATAATAAGTAGGTATATTATCATATATTTATATTAAAATATAAACATATTTATTTACATATTATTTTATATAACCTTTTGCGGTTATAATAATCAAAATGTATAATTTTTTTTTTTTGTTTATTTAATTCTTTAATATATTTACGGATTAAATGTTTCAATATTTATCGAAATAAAATTAGTTTTTTTCCCCAATAGTCCAGTATCCACTTAATTCCTTTACACATTTTGACATTTTGTACCTATATATTATTATTTATTCATATTATAACAATAATTAATTCTTATTTACATATTTTATAGATAAGTAAAAAGTATACGTGACAAAGTAAATGTATTATTGGTCTTTGAAAGAAATAAAGAATAAATAGAAACCTAGCCAAAAATTTTAAAACAACCTTCAAAACATTTTATTATTTTGTAAACAATTTATATTCGTAATGATATCAATTATAATACCTCATGAGTTAGGTTTTATACACCTACACAATGAGTTATTCATAATTCACTATTTGTATTTGATCAAGATTCAAGATCAATTAATAATGTAGAGGTACTCATACATTTTATATTTTAATAGTTTTTGTTTTACTAAGTCACTTCAATACTTCATTGATTATTTTAATTTTTATTTCCTTATATTTTATATGGCTTGTCAACCTATACAGTATAGATACACATTGGAATTTGAATTTCAATATTAAATCGATTACATTTTTGCGATAATGGCATAATGCATTCCTATATACGTTACCCGTAAAGACGTTATTTAGGTAATAACATAAATGACTACTCGTATAGCCATTATTGTGAATTCTTATTTTTTTAGAAAATATCAGAAATTCTTATAGGAATAACAGACAATATTGATAAAATCCAACATGTTTTTAATTTATTTATTACATTAATTAGGAAATAACTTTAAAATTTCGATACCTAATATTGATAATTTAACTTAAAAACCTTATAAACAAGGTTCGGGACTTAAAGCACTTAAAATCATCAAAATAAGCGCTTGTAAAAGCGCCTAAAAACTTCAAAATAAGCATTCAAAAAAGCACTTCAAAACATTAAAATAAAAAGTAAGATGCTAAATTTTACTGAAAGTAGTAAAATTTATTACTAAATTTTAGTAATAAAAAAATTTTTTTGTCTAAAACTGCAAATTTTGTAGATAAATATAAAAACTTTATAATATAATTTTTTTTTTCACATTAAAATTACAAATTTAATAATTAAATAATAGGTAATCTACTATTATTGTGTTTCTTATTATATGTCAGGAATTAATATTTATAGTTTGTTATCTAAAATAAAACGTAATGAAATTATTACAGTGTTAGAATAATTCAATTACCCGTATCTACATAATGTGACTACAATAAGTACATAACGTTAAAAATAGAATAAGTAAATTAATAAATTAAGAGAAAACTATTTGGGTACAATACATTATTATATTGATGCACAATGGTAAAATTATTTTTAGTGTCAATTTTTTTCTATATTGCCAACATTAAAAAAAACCCCAAATTTTTAGTATCATGCGTTGTTAAGTTGGAAATATGCAATTAAAATAAGAAAAGAGCGTGAAAAAGCATTTTTCGAATAAATCATCGAAATAAGCAAAAAAAAGCACTTTCAAATTTCATATTTGTAATTGTTGCAACATGATATAAATTTCCATAGCACTATGCTAGATTTAATGTCAATCTAAAAAAATAAGCAAATGCTTTAAGTCCCGAACCCTGCTTATAAATTATAATTATAATAGATTTTTTATTACACTAAAAATATCAATTTTAAATAGCTATAAAAAACAGTGACACTTGGAATTTTTTTATATTTTGGTAACACGACAAAAAATATAATATGAGGACACTACAAGCTACAATAACATTTCAGAATTTAAAATTCAAAATTGCCAATTTTATCAAATATTATATAGATAAAATACGAGAATTTTAGGAAATATTCAAAGTTCTATATTTTTTTAGAAAATTAACGTAACCGTTCCAAAATTTTACCACATATATATATATTTATATATAGAGTACCATGTCCATGTGAATACTGAAAATTTTAACTTTAACTTTAAAATTGCCTGAGTTATCGTGAAATACTGAAATATTAAAATCGAATTCGTCGAAATTTACTAATAACTTTTATTGTAGTGTAGGTATATCAATTAATATTTGTTTTTTCATTTTCTATAATACGAGTATACACCGTTATATACCGTTATATTAAATGGCTCAATAAGAGTATACCTATGTATTGAGCAAAAAATTATAAATAACTAATACCTAATTTAATCCTTACATTAAATCCCCCTTTGCATAATCCTGGCTACGCCACTGCGATCAACAAAAATGATTGAATTACTCCTGATGAAGTGCTACTGTGCTAGTTGAACTATCCAATAAAAAAAGGAGACTAAAATTTTTATTATAAATAATTAATAGTATAATATGTATAATATTATGTACATACCTATACTATAAGTGCATATAAAATAGTGTTTAACCTTTGTATTTGTTTTGTTATTTTGCCTATTAATATTTATTTTATACGTGTAATGTGTTTGATTGTTAGGAAAATAGATGGGTAGTTTTAAAGATGGTTATTTTTTTTAACCCCCCCCCCCCCAGAGAAAATTTGAATGTACGCCACTGCCCCACTGGGTATGATATCTTAAAGATATCTCTCTATATCTAGTATCTACCTTAGACTGTGTTAGACAATAACGTTAATTCCTTAATTTATGTTTTTGCCGGTAACATTTACTAATATATAAATTTATTTATTTATTAATAAAATAATAAGCATAAGTACTACAATGGCAAGTGTATTATTTAGAATTACAACGGGATAATTATACATATACAAGAAATACATTTAATGGGCACAATGAACTATAAAATAAAACCAAACCTGTTATGTAGGTAGGTACCGTTTTCTACACGAATACACAATATTCGTGTCCCGTTCACGTATAGTTACGGAGTTTAAGTAGTTTAAGCTGAATTTTACATTTAATAATATATAAGTAGCATAACATACTAACATGGACAATTACCAATAAGAAATTCGTATTCTAATATAGTAATATCATAAATAGATATGGTTATAAATTTTTACAAAGAATTGAAACTATAGTGAAAAATGGAACGCGCATTAAGAAAATAGTTATACGTAAATTATATTAATTGGTATACCTTTGCAATTATATCTTATGTATTTATGTCTTATATGAAATAAACATATCTTGATAGAAATTGTTTCATTAGTCTAAGTAATAATATGCAGAAATTTTCTGTTTAAAAGTTCCATTTTTAACTAGGACAAAATATTATAATTAAATATATCTATAGTGTTGAATACGACCAACTGCAAGTACATACTTTAATTTTTAATAAAAAAATAAATAATACAATATTTATATTTATATTTGTATTTTGTATATTATACCTATCTACATGGTATATCATTTACGTTAATAATAATAATTTGACTATTAACATAAATAATAAATCGATGTGGTTAATGATTAGTGATTACAGTAATAACAGTTGGACAAATTATAGCCAAATAAATGGCGAATGAGTTAGAATAATTTGAAATAATTATTAATATAGTGTAGAGAATATATTTAATTATAATATTTCAAAGAACAAAAATAATTATTTGTCTTATTAAAAAAATTAACATATTAAAAGCGAGTGCATATATTTATTGCGGAGTATTAATTATGATAAACGTCTTTTATAGTCTTTAGTAAAATTATATGTTGATGGTAATTACTAATTAGTAAAAGGAAACAAATGTGTTTGTTCAATTGTATATTCACTAATAAAAATACGTTACGTATATATTATAGTTATTATATGTATACTGTATACACGCATATACAGCTCAAATAGTCAAATCAAAATAATTTAAAACGAAATAATAGACGCATTTTGCTCCATGCATATATATTATATAATATGTATACACAAATTTACACAATGGATTGTAGAGTTGGGTCATTAAATTCAATATTAAATAAATACCATTTGAGTATATTTGAATATGAGTTATCTCATATTTAAATTTTAAATTTTGTAATTGCATAAGATGAGAATTATTTATATATTTGCTTATAGTTGTTATTTATTAGTAGTTGCTATTTAAAAACATTAGTAATTACTATTAATTAATAATAATTAATTACATATTGGAATATTGTTAAATAAAATCTCCTTTGCTTATACAGGCAAACGAGAAGAGTTAGATTAAATTGACTAAACTGGCTTTCATCGTACGTATTACAGTGTGCAGTTTAACTTAACTGTAATAAATCATATTTTTTTTTATTAGGAACCACTTTGAAGTCTTTAACTAAATAATAAATGCGTCCTATTAGCATTATAATAATATGCGATAAAACAGTTATGTTGTTACATCTTATATACAACCTACGGGTTATACTTCAATTTTTTAATATCTATACCTATCACTTGTATATGTGAATCGTGTATAGAATATATAAATATACAGACGGGTACATACAATTTTCAGTCTTAAACGTTTTATATTTTAACAAATAAATAAATAATTTATGACTAAAATTACGTTTATTTTTTGTAATAGGTACAAATTCGTATAATACCTATAACTTTACAACACATGCAGTTCGTATGTCGAATTTTATTATGAAATTTTTATTTAACATTTCGTAACTCGTAAGCCTTATCAGTACTTATTAAATGAGCTTTTTTTAGTTCTCATAATAAATAATGCATTTAAATTTCAAATCTATAATAATGACGAAATTAATAATATTTTATTGTTTTCTACAATTCTACGTATCTTTTGTTTTACTTTTTATTATTTTATTATTTTTGTTATTTTTTTCCCACGCGGAAGCTTCTGTTTTAATATCATATTCTGTTTATGCGATGTACCTATCTAATAACTAATAAGTATTAATAATATTATTGAGCTGTAATATACTTTAACAAAAGTGTTAATAATAATTAATAGGTAATAAAAAAAATTATACCCTTTCAAAATAAAAATAGGTAATTAAAACAACAAATAAATAGGCACAACTTATTATTTTTTGAGTTAAAGTGATAAATTCCCGTTGAATTTGCATCTGATCACGCGTTTTTTCATTATCAGTAATTAGTAAATAACAATTATATATGTATAATTTTAAATATTATTTTATAATATTTATGTTTACCTTTTTATATGTTATTTATCTTTAAATACTTGTTTCACATAAGTATATATATATATCTAAATATCATAAATCTTTAAAGATTCATAATATTTTATAATTTATTAACTTCTTCCGTATAGCCTTATATTAGCCTACAAACAAATTTTTAAACATTGAAATTGAAACTATATATTGAAACATTTTAACTATATAGGTATAATTTAAATTTAACACACTTTTACATTTCAATAATAAACATTAAACACTAAATAATCATATAAAAGTATAGGTACTGCTTAGTGCTTAGAATTCTGTTCTCTGTAACACTGTAATCCTTATAGAATTACAAATATTTATCGATTTATTTGTTTATTTTTACAATTTATGTAATTATCAAAGTATATGTTATTTTTATATTTGTCTCTGTACATTATTTATTATGTACAAAGTACTTATAATATTCGCGAGGATGATAATTTTGTAACACTTGATTTATGATTATAATATGCGTTATATTTAATATTTCGTTATGCATTGTTATTTTTTTGCAATTATATCGTTCCTATCCAGTAATTTTTTTGAATACATTATACGTGTTTTTTTTTTTTTTTTTTTATAATAAGTATTATTTTCAAAATACATAGGTAGTTAATTATATCTGATTTATAGGTTCTGCGAACAATTAATTTTTTTAATATACATTTTTCAAGGACAAATACTTTGCTAATTCATTTGTTATACAATATTATTGTTCAAAAAAAAGAAAAAAAGAAAAAGAAAAAACCACAAATATTATATAATAGTGTTTAAAATTAAATTACTTATAATCAGGATACTATAATATTATTGGTAGCTTAAACATATAAATACTCTACTAAACATGCCTATTGCTGCAGATATATCAAAAGTTTTAGTCTTCCTATCGTTTAAAATTATATGCGAGTATATTATACCTAAACCACCTAAACGTAGCACTTAAAAGTTACATTTAAAATAATAAATAATTTAGAGCTTAGATATTTTTCTACATTTTTGCACCTGCACAAATAACATTTTATGTACCTAATCGTTAATAGTACCTAAATAACATTTAGCTTGACGTATTCAGAAACGAATCAGGATTTAACATACTTTGGGTGCATATTATTTCCTATTGGAACATATCTTATAATTTAGTCGAGTATAAAAATAGAAAAAAAATGTTAAAATATACATTTAAATATTAAACATTAATATGTAATAACTAATAATAAATATAAATTTTATATTTTACTATATAATAGATAGTAGGTACACAACAACGAAAAACTATTAAGTTATAAATAGATATTATAATATATTTCCTACCTAATTGGACTTAAATTATATTCGAATAAATACATAGGAATACTTTTTTTTTTGTATTTGAATAGGTAGGTACTATTTAAAACTTTTTTTTAATATTATTTGTATAGAAATTTTGAATAATATAAATTAGTATTTTTATTCAGTTTTAAAATACCTACTATTTTTAATTTTTCCCTGTAATTCATATTTTATTTCAATTGGTATGAAAAGTAATTATGTTGAAATAACTATAAAATAAATTTTTGAAGTTAAT
Organism: Tetraneura akinire; assembly: GCA_021307375.1. NCBI lineage: Eukaryota > Metazoa > Arthropoda > Insecta > Hemiptera > Aphididae > Tetraneura > Tetraneura akinire. The sequence goes on along the minus strand of JAIUCT010000018.1, from coordinate 3,682,535 downwards.
AATATAATATATGGATAGTGTAATTGTATATATAATAATATTTTTACATTTTTTATGGTTGAAAATAAGTGTATTTACTATATACTGTATAGTTTTAAAAAGTATTCGAATAACTACTTATTTATATTAAATATTATTTACCTTATACATTAGAATATATATTTTAAAATTTAAATACATTCATATTTAATACAATAAAAAAGTATTCTTTATAAGTCTATTCCATATTTATTTAATACGTTACTGTCGACAATAATAATAATAATGTATAATAGTACCTATTGTGTTTTTGCTTCGCCAAATTGAAATCAATGCGTGTTTTTTTATGAATATTAGATAATTCAAATACGTGCTTATTTGTAAACACAAAACATTTAGTTAAGTGATTTTAAACTGTGTGTTAATAAAAATTAATTATAAACAATATTAATATAGGTATTAGGTAAGTAATAATGTGATAACTGTGATCTATATGCTTGCGTGATGGCGTTCTGATCGCAGATTTTGAATTGACCCCAAATGCTAAATATATTATATATTAAATATTTAGTTTCTACTTTTTATCATTATAGTATATAATGATTTTTAATATGTATGTTTTTATCGTATTTTATTAGTATTATTATTATTATTATTATTATTAATTATTAGGTAGCTATATAGTATTTTCAATGGTTAAATTTACATAGCATTTTAAACTGTGTAATATTTCCCGCGTCTACAATTTTAGGAAAAATATGGGGTGATAACAAGTGAAAAGTTTATTGATTAAAATGTTGTTTTAAAAACTTCAAATAAAAACAAAAAAAAAAAAATCTTCCGATAGGCCGATACCGCTATTTGATAATGGCTAGACAGGAGAAATCTCAAAGTTTTTAGTAATTTAAAATTTTATTAATTATTTCATATAGTATTAAAATACTATTTACCGAACATTTTGTCAGTTAAAGGTAAGTGCTGTGTATTATTGTTTATTGTTGTGTTTAAAAGTTGTGGCTTTTTTTTTCATGTAAATATACTTTGTTTGCACAGAGACACATAATGTGTGCCACAGTTGTTACGAACGGTTTTAATATAATAATTATAAAGTAACTCCTTGGTTATTAGTACCTACATAAAGAAATCGATTATGAATTATCTATCTATAAATCTTAATATTTCGCCAATCATTACGGCCGTCACAATACGCCTCTCCCGTGTTCTTACAACTTGGCTGACAATGCTGGCGCACATTGCTAACCATGCACTGTCTGAGCACGTTCGTGTTTTCGTTACCGCTCGTTCTCCTGTTAGCTGTACTAAATGCGCGCAGCGAAAATGTTCTGCCGCATGCCCAGCATCATCGTATGTTGTACAAATATTTACGTTTTTCCAGCGCTCCAAAAGCACTCGCTATGTCCGACCAAGTCGAACGTCGTATTGATGACATCGCAAAATCAGTCGGCGATTCAAGAGTCTATCGTGGATTGATATTGAAAAACGGTCTTACCGCATTGTTGATCAGCGATCCAGACACTGACAAATCAGCTGCATCTCTCTCTGTTGCAGTCGGTAAGTTCTAAAATTATTATATTTTATTTTATCTTATTTTCCACCAAATCCTATTTTGGTTGTATATTGCCTCATATTTTACTCTTATTTTATCATGTTATTAATATTAATATATTGATGTAAAAAATTATTGAATTATTATTATTTATTTTTTTTTTTAATACTGCATGTCTAAACTTTAATATATATTTTTATTTTACATTATCATAATTATAAATTTAAGAAAACAATCTTATCTGGAGTCAGTTTAAATTTAATTATATTTAGGTATACAATAACTATAAATTATTACGATTTATAATTTACAGTGTATATTTAATTAACTTGCATTTAACAATTAAAATAATAACATAGGTCATAAATAAATAGAATAATAGAACATTAAAAAACTAAGCAATATTTTTTCAATATTTTTTTTTTTATATAATAGGTAGTTTAAGCGAACCAAAAGACTTATCAGGTTTAGCTCATTTTTGTGAGCATATGCTTTTTTTGGGTACTAAAAAATATCCAGTAGAAAATGAATTTACACAGTTTTTAACACAAAATGGTGGATCTTACAATGCATATACAGCTAATGATCATACCAATTATTATTTTTCAACCAAAACAGAATCACTTGAGCCATCATTGGATAGGTAAAAATATATCATCTTATATTGTATTTGAATACATATTTATATTTATATTTTTTATTATAGATTTGCCCAGTTTTTCCTTGAACCATTATTCACAACGAGTGCAACTGAAAGAGAAATTTGTGCTGTTAATTCTGAACATGAAAAAAATGTTGCTGATGATTTTTGGCGTTTAGCACAATTGGAAAAAAACGCTGCTGATCCAAATCATTCTTATAATCAATTTGGAACAGGTACTAATACATTTTATTATTACATATTAATTATAAAATTAAAATAAAAATGTTATTAAATTAGATATGTATTTTTAAATAAGTTTGGTTATAAGTTAAAGGGTTGTAGGATTGTCCTAATGTTATTATTTGAAATTTGAATACAAACCTTGACCACATTTTAAATTTAAATTAATGATTTATCATTGTAGTCAATCATCAATAATAAAATAATTTATTAAATTTTACTGTACTATCTCAATCATGTATGTTTTATAAAGCTATAAATTATATTATGTTAATAATTTGTGATACTAATATAGTAATATAGTAGTTGTAATTAGGTATGTGTAAAAAATGAAATAATAAATATAATATGATGCAATATATATTATAATATCGGATATGGTATTAAAATTTGACCGAAGCGTTTCTTAATTTATTGTTATAGGATTTTATAAATTAAGCTAACAATATATAAAATAAATATGTTCATAATTAGGTACAAAAGAAACATTATGGGATATTCCTAATTCAAAAAATATTAGTGTTCGTGATAAACTGTTGGAGTTTCATTCCAAATGGTATTCTTCACACTTAATGTATTTAACTGTACTCGGGAAAGGTATTTATAGACATATTTGTAATGTTGAACGTTATTTTTGATTAATTGTTATAATTAAATGTGTAGAGGATTTAAATACTCTTGAAAAATTAGTTGTATCATTATTTGGAAATATTGAAAAGAAAAATATTGATATGCCAATATGGAATGATCCAATTTACAAAGAAGAACAATTGGCAACTAAAACTATTGTAGTTCCAGTTAAAGATATCAGAATTCTATCTGTTAATTTTCCTATTCCAGATCAGAGCAAATATTATGAGAGCATGGTAAGAGTTACAAAATAATAGAAAAATATTTTAAATTTAACACAAAATTCTATATTTAGCCCAACAAGTACTTGAGTTCTTTATTTGGGCATGAAGGACCTACAAGTATTTTAACTGTTTTAAAAAAAAGAGGTTGGTCTAGTAAACTTTCAGCAGGGAATAAATTTGAAGCAAGAGGCATTGAACTTTTTGATATTGATGTGGATTTAACAGAAAATGGAGTTGAGCATGTTGATGACATTATAAAATTAATTTTTCAAGTAATATTTTAAATATTTTATCATATCATTCATATATAATTTGTGTAAATTTCATATTACTTAGTATGTGAATATGTTAAAAATCGAAGGACCTCAAGAATGGTTCCATGATGAAAATAAGAATATTAGTGCTATGCAATTTCAATTTAAAGATAAAGGATCTCCACTAGATTATGTTTATCGATTATCTTCTCATATGATTGTAAGTTATATTTTAATCAGACAAATGATAATATTGTTATTTGTTAAATATTAATTATATTTTGATGTTTGCTTAGAATTTTAAATTAGAAGACGTATTAACTGCAGAATATTTAATTCGTGAATGGCGACCAGATTTAATTCAAGAACTTTTATCTTATTTTAGACCAGATAACATGAGGTATCTACTTTATAACTATTCTTGTTTTATTATTATTCAGTTATCAATATAGTATTTTAAGGATATCCTAAAATGCTTATGTAATTAATTTTTTTATATATAATATATTATTCTATTATAATGCTAGTTGATATCAAATTTATTGTTAATGTTTTAAGAACTAATTTATTCAAATTATAGATTTAAAATAAATTGCTACATCTTTGTTTTTATTAATGAACCATTTAATATATATGGCTTCATAACATGATTAAAAAAATACATTTAAAATAATTACAATTATAAGTATAATAATTATAAAACTAAAGCCATGTTCTAAATTAATCTCATAAATAAAAATGTATTTTAATAGATAAAAGTCTAGTTACAATTAATTTTTATTTTTAAAACTTGTAGGTACATAAGGTCTAATGGTTGAGGGTACGACTTCTATTAGACAAATAAATGCTTTTAAGACTACATTATCAAATGTACATTGATAATACTATTTTATAATGTTTCAGAGTTACAGTAGTTTCAAAAGTATTTAAGAACCAAACTGATACTGTAGATAAGTATTATGGAACACAATACTCAATTAATAAAATACCTTTAGAAACTTTAAATGTAAGTTTATGTTATATTATATTTAGTATAATTTTTGTATTGCAAAATATTAATTTATGTTTATTTCTATGTAATTTAATCTAACCTATAACCACTTTTTATTATGCTTTAAAGTGTGCAAATAAGATTGATTATTAATTATATTTAGTTATTGTATTTGTAGTTATTAATATATATATATATATACATATTACCAATATTAATTTTCAGGATTGGAAAAATAGCAATTTATGTGAAGATTTAAAAATGCCACTGAAAAATGAGTTTATTGCTTCAGATTTTAGTCTAGTGCCAATTGATAAAAATGTAATATTGGATGTTTTATCATAATTTTTTAATTTATATAAGAAACTTTTTTATAGGAACCTGATCATCCACACATTATTCATGAATCATTTCTTTTAAGATGTTGGTTTAAGACAGACACAGAATTTAGATTCCCTAAAGCTTTTGTCTCAATTGATTTTTTCAGGTACATAAAGTATAATATATAAATAATTTAGTTTGTGAATAATTTTTTTGTTTTAATATTTCAAGTATGAATTAACTATTAATTTTAAATTGATTTAAGATATAATAATATAACAATAACAATAATAATAATAACATAATAACAATAATATTTCAATAATAATCTTTTAATTAGTTTTTTTGGAATACAAAAAGATCTACATTATGTACTAAATCGTTATTACATATTAAATTGCATTACTTTAAGCAAATATTGTTGCTAAAATAATGTATTGAAATTAGAATTTTATTTATTTAATACAATTATAATGACTAAAAAATTGTAAGTTTGATTATTATATAGGATCACCGTTTATATGGTGACTTCATAGTCATATTTAAAGGGAAGTTTTAAGTGTTCAAACACCCTATAATTAAAAACACGCCATATTTTCATTATTATTAAGATTAAATAAATAATATACATATTTAATTTTTTTCTTTTTAAGATATTAATCTGAAGACTTAAACGCCCCAAAAAATAATTTCTACCTACGTTCGTAGTAACTTTTAAACATATACGACATTCATAGTTAATATTTTATATCTATTTATTTAGAAAGTTTATTTTGAAATTTATATACTTGATTCAGATTAAATGCTAATGTAATATGGTAATACAATGTACACATTGTTAAGAATCTAGGGATTTTGTAAAATTCATTTTCAGAAATAATCATTTAACGAAATATTCTAATTTAAATTTTTTATATAAGAAAAAATTTAATTACTACATATTTTAATTATAAATTTCATAAAATTAAAATTATTTTTCAATGTATACAAAATTTAAAAATTAGTGATATTAATTATAAAAAAATATATTTGATTTTAAGTGATACAAACTCATATTAAAATGAATTATTGATATAATATATTCTATTTCTCTAATGAAATATATTATTGAAAATAATATTTTCTTGTAATTAATGATGAATTTATTATTTTGTACATTTATAGTTTTTATCTTAATTTACTTTTAGCCACATAGTAATGAATGATCCATTCCATTGTAACATAATGAGTCTTTTTGTGAGATTATTTAACGAAGATTTTTCTGAATATACATGGGATGCAACTAGAGCTAGTCTAAATTTAAATATAAAGCCAAGTAGTTACGGTTTTAAGGTAATATAAAAATAAAATTACTAAAAAATAATTGTATTTATATATATATATATATATATATTTTAGATACAATTGAGCGGATTTAATCACAAATTACATATTTTATTAAAAAAAACTATTGATAAACTTTTGTCTTTCAAAATTGATCCCCAACGGTTTGAAATTCTTAAAGAAGAAGTGAGTTAAAATATTTAGTATATGAATTTGTAATCTATTCAGTTTTAAAATTTATTTTAGAAAATTAGAGATTTGAAAAATATTGCAATGGAACAACCATATCATAGTGCAATGCGGTATAATTCTGTAATATTATCAGAGGCTGCATGGACTCCTAATGAATTATTAACTGCTATAGATAGTAAATGATAAATTATTATTTATAATTTAAAATATTTGGTATAAAAGAGTTATATTTATAGATGTTAAGATTGAAAACATTGAAGATTTTATTAACAAATTTCTTTCACATATGTTTATGGAAGCATTAGTTTATGGTAATATAGACAAAACTGTAAGTATATTTTGTGAAGATGTTAAAAATAATAAATTATTAATTAATTTCATTTTTTAGAAAGCACTAGAACTTATTCATATATTAGAAAAACCATTTTTGGCCAGAGATGATTTTCGTATATTATTACCACCCCAAATGGTGAGATCAAGAGAAGTACAACTTGAAGATGGCAAGTTAATTTTAAATATATATAAAGTTATTTTTATAATATTAAATATTTGTTAAATATAATTAAAGGTGAAAACATATTATTTGAAACAACCAGTGACCATCACAGTAGTTCTTGTGTTTACATACATCTTCAGTGTGGTGTTCAGTCTACATCGAATAATATGATTGTTAGCTTATTTAATGAGATTATTAAAGAATCTTGTTTCAATACATTGCGCACACAGGTTAATTAATTAATTATTATTTAAAATTATGAATTAATTTTTTTTTTATATTAGGAGCAACTTGGGTATATAGTATTTAGTTCATCAAGCAGAAGTCATGGAGTATTGAACTTACGTATAATTGTTCAATCTGACCGGACCCCTATGTATGTTGACACGAGAATAGAAAATTATATAGACACAATTCAGGTTAGACTTACTGAATAATTTTTTTTAAATATTTATACATTTTTGATATTTATTTTTAATAAATTTTTATTTTAGGAATTATTATCAAACATGTCTGAAGAAGAATTTGAAAAGTATAAAGATGCTTTAGCAGTTAAATTATTAGAAAAACCAAAAGGTTTAATGAAACAAGCAGCTGTTTATCAGATAGAGATTGATACACAAGACTATAACTTTAATCGAGCCCAGGTTGAAGCAGATGCATTAAAGTCAATTAATAAAAATAACATTGTTCAATTTTATCAAGTAAATTAATTTGAGCAATTTTAAAGTATTACTAGCCTGAGTGTTAATTTATATTTATAGGACCAAATCAGTCGTTCTGGACTGAAAAGACATAAGTTAGCTGTTCATATCAAATCTACATTGAAGAAAATAAATGATGAAGATGCTAAACTTTCGCAAGATAACAATTTGATAGAAAATAATGTATGTATTATTTATTATAAATCATAATTATTAATTGATAATTAAAAATTAATATCAAGCTTATATATGTTTTAATTTTTTCAGAGTTTAATAATTACGGATATAACTGATTTTAAGAAAAAACACCGGTTGTATCCATTACCAAGCCCATTTATATCTGTTGGATTATCATCTACAAAAGCCAAGTTGTGATTTTTATTCGAACTATTTCTTATTAAAAATATTTCTTATATTTTTATATGTATTAAAATTATTACGTATAATAAATCAAATATAAAATAAAATATTTTTTATTTATGCAAATATACACTTTTGTCATTATAGTACAATTTCTATCAGACAATTCATATACATTACTTTCTCCAATTTATTTAATTTATTAATGGGAAACAAATTAATTGTATTGCACATAAAATATGTTTTGCTTTATAGATAATAAAAATTATATCAAACTGGTATCTAAGCTCAAAACAAACAGAATAATTTAAATGTTTAATGAATTGTTTTTAGTTAATATATATTCAGCTGATTTCACCAACATTAGTTGAATTAAACTTTTTGTTAAAATAATTAATCGTATTTAACAATTAGTTAGTGATAAATGATAATCATCTTTCAGTATATTATTTAATATGTATTATGTAGGAATAATATAATATAAAGAGGATATGTAACCCAACCATAGAGTAATATAGTTTAGTTAATATTCTAGTTAGTTACTCTATAATTCTGACCGCTCTGTCTGGTGATAGCTAACTTGTATATCTTAAATCATGATTATCGTGATGTAGTCATAAAGCTGATTTTTGATGCCAACATGAACCCCAGTCGTTTGTGCGCATGCGTGTAATTCTGATTGATTAAAATTATGGGCGCGTTGTATTAATTTAAATCACATACTATAAAATCATCAACCGGTTTCACCAACTAAAGTTAAATTTACTATATACTCTTAGGTCATATACCTATTACCTACTATGGATGGTGCCATAACACTAAAATGTCGTGTCCAAGATGTGCGACGAGTTGCCCACTACAAACTTACACTACATTGTACGCATGCTCCATTAGTTATTAGCACATTAGGTTCCTCCAGTAATAGTATATGTTTTATTATTCAGCATTATTTAAACTTTCGGCATAATATGTTGCAGTGACTCCGTCCATTATATATGATCTAAGAATATACACTTAACACGATGTTAGTTAACAATTCATTTAAATTTAATAGGTTTCACCATTTTTTGTTAACTTTTTAAGTTTAAGAGTTTGTTGAGTTTTTGATTCCAAAGTTTCATTGGTTATCAATAAATGTGATAACTGATAATATTACATAATTAAATCAAATATAAAAACTAATCAAATACAATTATATGTTCATACTATAAACATAGAATAATTAATCGTTATTATAATATAGTTATTCTGTGCTATTATACGTTTGTAGTATTTAATTAGATTTAATAGAGTCTATGGCGTTTTAACATACAGATTAATTTTTGAACAAACTGATTTTGGGTGATTAACTTAACAAATGTTTTAACAACGTAAATGTGTGTAGGCTCACAAAACGGTGAAAACCAATTTCACCAATTGTTAAATATGATTAACAATAAGTTAAATCCTTAACTGATGTTGGTGAAACCGGGTAATAATTTTATGAATAACTAACCTAATAGTTCAAAAGTGAAATAAAAAATTAGAACTCAATTTTATTTAATTTACATAATTATATGTTATATATTAAACTAGTTTATCAAATTTTAAATGTAAAGAAATTATTTTATTTTCTGTCAGTAAATATAAATGAAAAATTAATTTAATATTTGAAATTGTATACTGAAATAAAACAAAATATATTATGTATAATTTATTTATTTATTTTTTTTTAAATGTATAAAGTTATAACTACAAATTTCAGATCAAAATTAATAATAAATATTAAATAAACAACAAAACAAAATCTAACTACAATTTATGAAATTGTACAAAATATAAAACCCATAATATTGAATATACTGTTTATGGGTAATTTCATAAAAAAAAAAACAACAATTTGATATATATATACGTATATATATGATTAAGTCTTAATAAGAACAAAGAGTACTTTAGTATTATTTCTTTATATATTTTTATATATACATAAAACAAAGTAGGAATATTTATTATATTTTTGAATTTTATATGGTTAACATTATTTTCAAAAACAATCATTTGTGCATTATATAAACATATATAAATATATTATACTAATAGTTTGCATAAGATTCATAAAATATTTACTACTAGGAATTAATGTTTGAATCTTTTTCACCATTTATATAGTCGTATCTACTTAGCAAATCATCATCATCTTCCATATAATGTTCGGTTCTACTAGATTTTCTAGGAGGAGACCTAATAATAAATAAATTATATATTAGTATATTGTATTCTAATGAAATAAAAAGGTATTTTATTAAAATAACTTGCCTTAAATTTTCTTCTGATGAACTAGTCGATTCAGGAGTGTTACGGCCACTTGGTGTTGGACTTGAAGGCGGAGAAAATGCCTGTAGAAGTTTACCTTTACTATCATTCCAAAAATGTGACTAAAAAAAGAAAATTACATTTATTTTAATTCAAATTTAAGATTTTGAGCGAAGTGATATCTTTTTTTCTTATGTTTGAAGACACTTTTTCAACCCAAAATAATGCTCCGATTGCAAAATGGATGTAGTTCGTAATTACTTTATTTAGGTCATTTTTCGAATTTCTCAAAATTGACCCTATGCGATAGGAAAAACAATATTATTTCACGATAACTCAGGCAATTTTGAACTTTAAAACATATGTTCACATAGGTAGATATATGATAAAATTATGGAATGATTTTATATTTTTTCTACAAAATATAGAACTTTGAATATTTCCTGAAATTCTCATTTTTATCTATATAATGGTTGACAAATTTTACTGAAGTATACTCATATATTACTTAACACAATACTAAAATAATTGAAAAATCCTGTCTCATTTTTTTTTTTTATAGCTGTTTAAAAAGTTAATATTTTTAGTGTAATCGAAAATCTAAGAAACCATATAAGTGTATTCTTCTCATTATTTCTTAATACTTTTAAAATAATGATTAATGAAAAAGACAAACTTTTTATTGAAGTATACTGATATATAAAGCAAACATATTTCCAAAATATTAGAAAAATACCAAGTTTCAATTTTTTTTATATGTATTTTAAATTGAAATTTTAGTAAAATTGATATTTATGGTATTTATTTGCAGAATCTTATTATTCTCAATTTTTCACAATAATGTTAAATTAAATATACAATTTTATTGAAGTTCAAATACATATTACTTAATCCATTTCCAAAGAATTGTGAATATTACATTCGTGTTAAACTTAGTAGCTGTTTACAGGATAAAAATAAGATATTGCTGTAGAAGAGATATAGATGAAAAGAGGATAGTGTTGAATTTTGATTAAAATTTGAATGTAATGATTCAGCAGTATCATCTATTCTTATTTTTTAATTAGTACTTACAATTGGTCCATCTCGACCAAATAATAATAAAAATGATACAATAAAATCTCTTGATTTTTCTTCCCATCTTTGCAACATATCTACTTTTTTTTCACCAATAGTACCCATTACTCGTTTACTACGATCTTTCAATTCTTCCATTTTGTTTTGAAGTTTAAATTTTTTTTCCTAAAATAAATAACATTAGTAATTTTTATTAAAACAATTAATTTACAAATAATGTTTTTAGATAACTAACTTTTAAATATGATACATTTAAGTCTTTAGCACTATAACCACGTTGAAGATTACGTCTAACATACATATCATAATCGCGTACAATTCTCGAAATAACATCTGATGTTGAAACACCTTCAGTTCTTTGAGTGCCCACAAACATACCTTTTTCTTTAAGCTCCCTATAAATATCTTCACCAGCTTCATTTATGTAAGGAATATCATCATGGGCAACAAAATCAATCTATAAAACATATAAAATTCACTATTACAACTTATAAATTTATAATATATTAGTTTCATTTGTAATTACTTTATTATCTTTTAAAAATTGATCATCAATTTCCCATGGAGCATCTTTTAAAACTTCATCAACATAACGGCAATGTCTAACAGCTTCATACCGTTCATCATCAGTCATTACAGTTTTACCTTTCAGGGCATGTGTAATACTGTCACTACATACTACAATTTACACATAATAAAGACATTAATCATTTATAACATTTAATTTAAAACATAAAAAATAAATATTAATTTAATAATTTATAAAATCACTGAGATTTTCATTAAATAAAATAATATAACTAACCTCCAACAATTAAGTAAACATTTTGAAATACAGTTTTTGCTTGCATTAGCTGTCTAGCATGTCCTTGATGGAACATATCGTAAACACCATCTGCATATACCCTGATTCTTCGAGGAGCTGTAAATAACAACAAGCATGTTCTAAACTGAAAATTTAATTTCAGTTGTAAATAATATTATTAATAAATGTTATTTTATAGTACCTACATGTAGTAAATATTAAAATAATTAAAAATTTAAATATATAATTTATATAAAGATATCAAAATTGATTGGCCTGATTACTACTAAAAATAAAAATAGTACCTAAGTAACAAAATCAACAATGTTCCTCATTATATTGTACTATACTAGTAACTTTAGTAAGCTCACCTAATATGTTATATAATTTAAGAAATTATATTTTATACAAATTAGGGTCATTATTACTTATGTACATCATGTTACATCATGCTAAGTTTTTTTCCAGTGTAGCAGACTTTTAACAACTGCTTTTAAATAAATTGTTATTACAGTATCATGTTAAACCAATTTTAGATGTTAAAATCTTATTAGAGACTTTATTTAACAACCACATTTAACAACACTAACAAATTAATGGCTGGAATTCATAGTTTTAAAATCATATATGTTATCAATTTTTAAATTATAATTAATATTTTATTATTAACATATGTCAGCTGATTCGATAATCAATGAAAGCTACCATGCTGTTTTTAATAAAATTATATTCTTTAATGCTGACATGATCATTAAAAAAAATGGTTCATGTTAGTGTAGGGTCACACGAGTGCTTTATTAAAGAACATTACAATGGAAGTCGTGATGTCCATTGTTTAACTTTATTCTAATTGTACCTAGCAGTTACACATACGACGTCTGTTGGATTTATCATCTGTATGTCATTGACAACGAAAAAAACATGATATAACATTCATTACGATTTACTTATCAGTAGTTTGCGAAAAATTTCCAATGCAGCACGTAACAATTGTAACCTCTTCAGTATCAATTTTTGATGAAAACTGACGTAGTCCCTAGCTAGTATGGCTGAAAAGGTCACGTCCATTAATAAAACGTTCATGTGACCTTGCACTTATAGTCACTGTTTAAGTCCCCGCTACACTAAAGTAAATATAGGCATAACTAATAGATAATTAATTAATTTTCTACATAAATATTAGATTGTGTATAGGAAATATGCTTCCAAGGTCAAATCTAAATTTAAGTAATATTTTATTACACTATATACTCGTAATTTAATTATTTACTATTTCAATTAAAATTCTTTCCTTATATAATCTTTTAAATTTGTACTTATGTACAGAAGTGGAAAGTGACTGGATATGATTAATTACTTAAATACATATTTAGTTAGACACTTTAGTTAATTTAATGTTTATTTTGTAAATGTTTTAAAAATAAATATTATGAGGACGCTTATCCTGTCTTACAAATATATATTATGCAAATCTACATAAGGCAGTTTTAGTACAGTTTATTTTATAATTAATATGGAAAATTTACATATTATCAAATTTGTCAAACATAAAATAAGTTATTAACAAGTATTTGGTTTTTTTATATTTTCTTATTTTTAAACATGCTAAAAGTAGTTAAATACCTTTTTTCTTTTTTTTTTAAAAAAAAAATGAAAATATAAAAAAAAAATCAATACTAAAATAGGTACAGTAATAAATAAATATATTCAATATCCCTTATAAATTATAATATATTAAAAACTATACTAAAACTGTGTATATGTTACGGCAAAGTGGGAAATTCGGGCAATGTAAAAAATATATTTAAAAACAACAATATTGCCTAACTATTTCCAGGCAAAGTGTACCATGCCCAAACTCTTGTGGACAATGTGTATTTTATGGAATATATTATATAATTTTAAATTCATAGTCAATATCAGGAAATATTCTTTTTTTCTAAATGGCATGCTCGAATGATTAGTTATTTATACATTATTTAATAATTTATAATTTGCAAATGATATGATTACGATAATGATACGGTCGTTGTACGTGTAAGACACAATGCAAAACGAAAATATGTAGTTGTAAACAAGTAGGAAGACTTTGTATAAGCAGTACTTGTTTTTAACAGCAGTACTTGTAAAAATAAATAAATTTTATTTAAATAACATAGTTTTTTTAATATACCCATAAAATAATTATTTTAGTTTATTTACTAAAAAATTGCATATCTACTTTGCCCATTATGATTTGGTCATTGTGCACAATGTCCGGTCAATGTATATTTATTTCTACATTAACCACGAAAATTGGGTATTGTGCACAATGCCCTATTTCCTACTTTGCCCGTAACATATATAAATTTGCTATCTTATACATATTATATAAAAGACAGAAACAATATTGTGTAGATGTAGATAATGTCCATTTATTTAACAAATAATAAAAATTAATGTTTTATTGAAAAAATTAATAATCTAAATATAAAATTAAAAGACAATATTTTCTAGGTATTCAATTACTGTTATTAAGTAATCTGATATTCTGGATAGTCTATGTATAATCATATTATTTTATACCGTGTGTTCAATTTGAAAGATAACAAGAAATATTTTGAACACATGACCTTGAATTCAGGTTTTTTTTGTACAGGGTACAGGACATATAAATACATATGGTTTTGATAAATTCTAAATATTAAGTTTTTTATCTACGCATGCGCAGTAAAATAAAAATGTCTTAAATATGAACTATCTTTTTTCACACTGGATTTGGATTGCTCTATTTTTTCTGAGCAATTTTGATCTTTGCAGTATTTTGATATCTTCAAAATTGACATTTTTAAGACAGTCGAAAGTTTTAAATTGGGTAAATCGTATTTATGGCACATAACACTCTATCTTAATCAAACATTTACAGATATTATTATAACAATTCATTTGTATTAAAACTACAAGGTATATTTATTATAACATTGAATTTATAAACAAATATCATTTGATAATATTAATAATAATTTGACAAAAACTTTTGGCAATAAATGGATGGGAACATATGTTCCAGTATAATGGCCAGCTAGATCACCTGACATAACACTGTTGTAATATTTTTATGGAGACATTTAAAAACAGTAGTTTATGCTAATCCATCTTAATAATCTTAAAGATTTTAAAAATAAAATAATCATTACGTGTAATGAACTCACCAAAGATAAAATAATAACAGCTACACAAATAGAACTAATATTCAACGAATGGAAGCATGTGTTGAAAATAATGACAATAACTTTGAACAGTTCATTGAATAAATTATTATTATCAAATTATATTTGTTTATAAATTCAATGTTATAATAAATACACCTTGTAGTTTTAACAAAAATAAATTGTTATATCTGTAAATGCTTGATTAAAATAAAGCATTAAAATATGCCATAAATACGAATTACCAAATTTAAAACTTTCAACAGTCTTAAAAATGTCAATTTTGAAGATTTCAAAAACTGTAAAGATCAAAGTTGTTCAGAAAAAATAGAGCAATCCAAATCCAGTGTCAAATATGGTGGTTTCTATTAAAGAAATTTTTATTTTACTGCGCATGCAATGGTAAAAAAGATGAGCTGATACTCCTGCCGCACAGGATACAGGTGTGCGAATCATAGCGTTTAATTTTAATTAGAATTTGAATACAATGATAAACCATTGCATTCGAAAAAACGATTCTGAGCGAAGTTCAGTCAGATTATAATTTTCGTTTGAACTAAAAATATCAACTTAAAATAGCTATAAAAAAAATTGAGATTAGGGATGTTTCTAATATTTTAGTATGATGTTAAGTAATATGTAAGTATACTTCAGTAAAATTTTCACACCTTAATACCAAAAATTGTCAATCTTATCAAATATTATATATGTAAAAATGAGAATTTTACGAATTATTTAAAGTCCTATATTTTGTAGAAAAATTAACCAAACCAAACGGTTCCAAAATTTTACCACATATATATATATAGTAGCTATGTGAACACCCAACAAATTTTTCAAGTCTCTATCTTTAAAATTGCCCGGGTCATCGTGAAATATTGAAATCGAATTCGTCGAAATTTCATTTTTCGCGAAAAATGCCGTTTTTTTCTACTACTTAGGGTCAATTTTGAGAAATTCGAAAAATTACCTAAATAAAGTACCAACTAGATCCACTTTCCTACCAGAAACATATGCTATTTGTGAAAATCGGAACATTATTTCTTGTAGTAAAAGTGTCTACAGAATAAAAAAAAAAACAAAAAAAAAAAAAAAAAATCACACATCATTGTAAAACCAATACATTCTTGGCTTCGCTCAAAATCTAAAACTTAAAAATTAGAATTTATCAAAATCATATGTATTTATATATTCCGTACCTTGTAAAAAAAACAGAATTAAATTCAAGGTAATGCATTCAAAATATTTCCTGTTACCTTTAAAATTGAATACACAGTATATGGAAATTTTTAAGTATACCAAAAAATATATAATATTAAATAGAAATTAAAACAATATAACTACTATGCAGTGTATACAACAGTTTACAGACAAAATAATTTATTAGTATATGTTATAAATTTTGCAGAGTATACGCATTTTAAAATACATATTTTTTAAAAAAATAATTCTAAAAATATGTGAACGAGTTGAGAAATTTATAATTAAGTATAGCTATATTTTACCGAAATACTACATATATGGTAAGTAAATAATGTATATGGATTATAAATAAAAATATAAATAATATAAAGATTTATATTATTTACAACACATACCCAAGCCAAAACTAGCCATATCCATAGTGATTTTTGTATTATAGTCACAAGTGTTTCGTTCATCAACTGCATCTTTTTCTGTGCTATAAGGTGCAGGTTTAAAAATTGACTAAAATCAAAATTTATTATAATAAATCAGTTTTTATTTAATTTTTTTTTTGTATATTTCATTGGTATTATAGATAATTATAAATTACTTTATTAGTAAAGGTGCAAATAGTTAAAAAAAAAAAAAAAAAAAAAATGGGGGGACTTAAGCGCCTTATGATATAAGAGTCAACATAAAAATACAAATTATATCTTAGAAAATTTTATTAATTTTAATAAAATGCGGTGTTATTGTCAATTAACTCACCAGTCTTTGGTTTTGAAAAATGTCCAATTATTATGTCTAATTTATTATTATAGTAATATATATATATTTATAATTTTCAAATAAAAATTAAAAATACAATATTATTTGAGGAGACTTGGATGTATTATGGGGGATCTTAGTCCCCCGAACCACCCACTAATTGCGCTTATGTTTATTAGATACATCAGAATTAATGATTTAATAATAATTAATTATTATTCAACTTAGTCTTTGAAAAAATAAGAGACACAAACGAGGACAGAATGATGGAGATAAGCAATGAGCAAGTTGTGTTAGCTTATGCAGATGACATTGTGATAATGGGTGAAACCAAAGAGAGAGTCATCAACTCAACATCTAAGCTCATAAATTCAAGTAAAGGAATAATATTACATAAAACGTAAAACGAGGGGAAAACTAAGTACATGGTCGTGTTGAGAATACCACCAAATATAGATTTCATAGAAGTTGATAATTATAAATTTGAAAAAGTCGATAATTTTAAGTACTTGGGCTTGAACATTAACAACAAAAATGACATGTATATAGAAATAAATTAACGGATCACTAGTGGAAATAGATATTATTTCAGTATTATCAAACTTCTGAGATCTAAGTTGTTATCCAGATAATCTTAAGATATTACTATACCATAGCTACCTCCGACCTGTGATAACATATGCCTGTGAAACCGGGTCGTTGACTAAAGGTGATAGCAGAAGACTTATCTATCACGTTCGAAAGGAAAGTGTTACGAACCATATATGGACCAATCTTTAACCCAGAAACACAAACATACGAAAGAAGAAGTAACGGAAATGTAAAGATATTTTATAGTAGGCCAAATATACTCTCTTTTAGTAGGAAAAAACGATTAGAATGGTTTGGACATGCATAGAAAGCAGATGGACAGTTAATTAAAAATGTACTTATCAATAAAATAAATAAAATGAGACTCCTAGGATGACCCAGAATCTGATGGATTGATAGTTGCCAAAGATATAGTAATGATAAACCAGAGCGTAACTTTAGAAACAGTATATCGGAGAGACAGATGGAGAGATATTTTGATGGAGGCAATGGTCCTGAATGGACCGCTAAGTTGATGAAGAAGAAGAAGCTAATTTATAAAAGTTTATTAATTACTATTTAAATAATTTAAAAAACATTTATACAGAACACAAAGTAATTATGGTTAGTAAAATAGACTAGCAAGATGTTTAAATATTTTTTTATTCTATAAACATAAATTTATTATCTACTAAAAGTAATATATCTTTTAAGTTAAAATACAAACAATTTAATATTAGATAAGTTTATATATTAAATATTATACATACTGGTGCAACATTTTGTATCTTTGTCTGTTCGCTTTTTTGTGTTGTATTAAAATTGTTAACATGCATTTCCACATCGGATGTATTATTACACATGTTTCGCATTCTCCTTTTAGACATTTTTTAATTTTATCTAAAATTAAAAGAATAATTATCTTGTCAATGACGAGTAATAAAAATATTTTTCAATTAATAATTAATATTAGTAGGTACCTAATCATTTATGAAAATTATTAGATTAAATTAGAAATAAAATATAATATATTATATATACGAGTATAACCATATATATTATCATTAAGTATATTATAAACCTATAATCAATATTATCATTGATTGAATACAAGACTAATGAGTCACTTTAATGAAATATACATACTTAATACAGGTAGGTATAACACTATGATTAGTTAAAAATTAAAACTATTGCAATTAAGGAACGATTGCTACTAAATTGAATGAGCTATGAGTAGTATAAGTTAAAAATTTCAATGTTGATTAAAATTAATTGTGTGCAAACTTGCCAAGTGTTGTTTTTAACGAGTATGTTCACAAAGAAATATTGTAATGGGGGATTAATTAAAAAAAAAAAAACAAAGATAAATCGAATACTTACAGAACAAATGGTTAAATACTGCGCAACAAAACAATTCAAATTAAATCGAAATTGGCATAATTTGCTTTACGATTGACAAACAGCGTAACACATAATTACGGAATTCGAATGACAATTAATTACTTTTGGTGTTTGAGTTATTTATTATTTACTATTTAGCATACGAATTAAATTTATGTCTAATACAGTAATAAGTAATACATGACAAACGTCGGCAAGGAAAATCGCAAAAATATTTTTCGAATTGGGTTGTACCAGTGTGTTTATCTTTGGACTCCGTAGTCCGGACACGGAAATAATGTAAAATAATAATGTGTATCATGTATATGTATGGTGTATCACTTATCAACAACCGACACCGCATGTTTGTCGACGTCATGACTAGTCACACCACTACACAGTTATCAAGGTTAACCACGTTTTTCAATGGTTAATACTATTATATGTTCATGGTTAATACACATCAGTACATCACCGGTAATCGGTATCACACTATCAACAAATAACAATGTTATTATATTTGCCTGTTTGCCGTAGCCGTATTATTTAATATTTAATACTTATTATTATCAATTCGAATTCCTGAACAACAATTATAGATCCTGAGCGAAGCGAAGAATGTATTGGTTTTACAATGATGTGTGATTTTTTTTTGTTTTTTTTTTTTTTTTTTTATGTTTGTGTACAAAAATACTACCCGAAATAATGCTCCGATTTTCACGAATAGGGTATGTTTCCGGTAGCCAAGTGGATGTAGTTGGTACTTTACTTAAGTCAGTTTCGAATTTCTCAAAATTGACGCTATGCCGTAGAAAAAACGGCGAAAAAATGACGAAAAAACTGCATTTTTCGCGAAAAATGAAATTTCGAAGAATTCGATTTCTATATTTCACGATAACTCAGGCAATTTTTAAGATAGAGACCTGAAATTTTTTTTGGATGTTCACATAGCTACTATATATATGTGGTATAATTTTGGAACCGTTACATTAATTTTTCTCCAAAATATAGGACTTTGAATATTTCATAAAATTCACGTTTTTACGTATATAATGTGTGACAAAATTGTCAATTTTGGGTATTTTGGTCTGAAAATTTTACTGAAGTATACTTACATATTACTTAACATCATACTAAAATATTAGAAAAATCCCAAGTCACAATTTTTTTTATAGCCGTTTTAAGTTGATATTTTTAGGAAAACGAAAATCTTAGAATCAATACGTATAAATAAATATTCTGAAAACACTTTCACTACCCGAAATAACGCTTCGATTTTCACCAATAGCGAGTTTCAGATGTAAAAGTGGATGTAGATGGTACTTTATTTGCAAGCCCGTATCCAGGGGGGGTTTTAGGGGTCCATAAATTTTTCTAAGAATTTTCCTTTCGAATAGACGTAGTTTTTCATCATCGCCTTTTATCGTTGCCCATGTGGCACATGCATATGTCACTACAGGGCAAGTTAATATAACTTATGTATAGATGTTCTTTTGTTTTTCTTGACAACAGCTTAGATTTAAAGAGGGTCCCCAGTGCATAAAGGCATCGGTTACCAGGTACCAGCGTCCAATCTGATATTTATCTCTCCATGCATGTTGTTTTGGTTATTTAGAGTGGACCCCAGGTACTTAAACTCTTGTATTTGTTCGAAGATGTTATTTCCCACTTGGAGGTTATTATTATCACCCCCTCCTCGTTTTACCATCATGTATTTAGTTTTTCCATTGTTGATTGTTAAGCCAATATAATTTCCTATCTTCATCAGTTCTTCAACAGTACTCTGAATACTCTCTTTCGAATTCCCAATAACCTAATATATCGTTTGCATATGCTAGTAGGATATTTCTTTCGTCAAGGTTTAATGTCTCAGTTTGTGGTATCTTTCTTATTACACTCTCCAATGCCATATTGAAGAGAACTGGTGACATCAGTGACGTATTTAGGATTTTGTCAAGGGGGGGGGGATAAGAATTTATTAAGTGGTCACAAACTCGAATATGATTACTCGACCCCCGCCCAACCACCAAAATTACCATCAAATAATGTGCCAATTAATTTTTTTTACATTTATATTAGTCTCTACTCTCTATACGTTCAATATAAATAATTTTACTGAAATTTCAACTTTAAACACCTATAAAAAAAATTGAGTCTTGAGATTTTCCTCATATTTTGGAAATTCGTTAAGAATATAATATCAGTATGCTTTAATAAAATTTTCAAAAATTTTCCATATTTTTTAGCTTTTCTAATAATTTTTTTTGTAAAAACTAAAAGTATTAAGAAATAATAAGAATATTCGTATAGATTGGAAGATTTCCGTTTAAACTAATAATATCAACTTTAAACAGCTATAATAAATTGAGAGATAGAGACTTTGGATTTTTCTAATAATTTGATATGATGTTAACTAATATGCAATGTGTAAATTGTAAATATACACCAGTAAAATTTTCAGGTTATAATGTCAAAAATTGCCAATTTTATCAAACATTATATACATAAAGACAACATTTTTTTGAAATATTCAAAAGCCTATATTTTGTAGAAAAATTAACGTAACGGTTCCAAAATATTACCCATATATATAATTTCTATATGAATAACCACTAAAATTTTTAAGTCTCTATAACTTCAAAATTGCCGGAGTTATCGTGAAATATTTAAATAGAATTTGTCGAAATTTCAGATTTCGTGAAAAATGCCGTTTTTTCGTCATTTTAGATTCTGAGCGAAGCGAATGACAATGACACAATGATGTGTGATTTTTTTTTGTTTTTTTTTATTCTGAAGACATTTTTACTACCCGAAATAATGCTCCGATTATCACGAATAGGGTATGTTTCCGGTAGCAAAGTGGATGTAGTTGGTACTTTACTTAGGTCATTTTTCGAATTTCTCAAAATTGACTATAAGCGGTAGAAAAAACTTCGAAAAAATGACGAAAAAACGGCATTTTTTACGAAAAATGAAATTTTGACGAATTCAATTTCTACATTTCACGATAACTCGGGCAATTTTTAAGATAGAGACCTAGTTAATAGTTCTATGTTGTCAGCTAACTTCATGCACGTATTTATTTCTATTCATAGATAATAGATTTCTATTATCTATGTTTCTATTCTATAGTTTCGATGATAGTGGCATAGATTAGATTAGATAGTGGTAAGTGGTAACCACCACGGTCTTAGAATAAAAAAAAAATTTTGGAACCGTTTGGTTAATTTTTCTACAAAATATAGGACTTTGAATATTTCGTAAAATTCACGTTTTTACGTATATAACGTATGATAAAATTGTCAATTTTGGTATTTTGGTCTGAAAATTTTACTGAAGTATACTTACATATTACTTAACATCATACTAAAATATTTAAAAAATCCCAAGTCACAATTTTTTTTTATAGCTGTTTTAAGTTTATATTTTTAGTAAAACGAAAATTTTAGAATCCATACGTATAAATAAATATTCTGAAAATACTTTTACTACCCGAAATAATGCTTAGATTTTCACGAATAGCGAGTTTCAGATGGAAAAGTGGATGTAGATGGTACTTTATTTAGGTCATTTTTCGAATTTCTCAAAATTGACTATAAGCGGTAGAAAAAACTTTGAAAAAATGACGAAAAACGGCATTTTTCACGAAAAATGAAATTTTGACGAATTCAATTTCTACATTTTACGATAACTCAGGCAATTTTTAAGATAGAGACCTAGTTAATAGTTAATAGTTCTATGTTGTCAGCTAACTTCATGCACGTATTTATTTCTATTCATAGATAATAGATTTCTATTATCTATGTTTCTATTCTATAGTTTCGATGATAGTGGCACAGATTAGATTAGATAGTGGATTCTAAGACCGTGGTGGTAACCACGATTTAAGATATACATATATATATATATATATATCTTAATCGTCGTGGTAATGGTAACAATTTGTTGCGCGTGTGACGTAGCATCATGCGTATCAGAGATCAATGGTGATTTGTATTATGATAGTTAACGTAAAAACAAATAGTACTATAGTAGTATAGAATATAGATAATTATCTATATTCTATAATATAATATCTTCTTGGTAAAAGCATTGATTTTCTAATATTACAAATCAATGGTAAAAGTAATATTATAATGTAATGTAATATTAAATATTATATTAAAATCGTGTTTAATAAATTGTATACCTATTCCAAATATTTTATATATTCATTATTCAGGATAACTGATTTAATGAGTTGCCTTCACTCTCAAGAAGTACATACCTACTTCAAACGTCTTATGTGTACTTGTAGTCGAACAAATTTATAGCGTTTCTGGTTACTAATTATTTTTGTTTTGTTGCTTAGTGTAAAATAAATATAAAAATTCATGAAACATATTAATTGTTATTATTACAAAGTTATTAAATTTCGTTTATATTGTTAATTTATCAAAACAATGTTTTTATTAAAATATTTATACTTATTTTTTATGTTATTAATGCCTTGTATAGCTGTGGTTGACAATGCACAATTAAAATGTGAGGTATGCCGTCGTCTTGTTGAACAAATCAAAAGAAATGTTAGTTCTGTGGATTCGTCACATGTCATACAAGTTACTAATTTTCGATTAGATGGTAATGGCAATCAACCCCAAAAAACAGTACCAAAGTCTCGGTCACAAATTTATTTAACTGAATTAATGGATTCGGTTTGCGAAATGATGAATGATTATGTACGAGCTACGTTCAAGAACAATGGATCATTGGTAGTCATGCCCTTATTACTGAATGGTCAAATGAATCCACTGATGAGTGAAGTGGACGTTGTACAAGATTCAGATTTGAACAAAAGTTTACAGTATTACTGTGATGATATTGTTAATGATATTGAAGATGATATAATACGGTTAATTAAGTCTGAAGATGATCAAGTAGTTTATTCTATTTGTACTAAAGTGACACAATTATGTCCAAATAAAGAAAATAAAACAGAATTGTAATTATATGTATACAATTTTGTTTATATATTTTTTATTGTTAAATAACATTTAATTTTTTTTCATTAAAACAATATTTTTACACTTATTATTTGTAATTCCTTTTGTATTGTGCAGGTGGTATATTTTATTTTTTAATTAAAACTGTAGATAATTAACAATCACACAAAAAATCACTTGGTTTTTAAAAATTGTTTATAGATTAGATTAATGAACATTTTAATAATACTACATAAATTAATATTTCACTATAAAATATATTCATATTATTACATATTATGAATTTAAATAGTTGGATTGTTCATTGGCGAAGCTTGAGTTCTGGATTAGGGTAGACAATTTAAAATAATTTTTTTGGTAATAAATTAAATAAATAAAAATACATAGTTAAACTTATTTATAATAGTTTAAAAGTTTTGATCAGTTTAAAATGTGTATTATTTTAACTATACAGATATTAAAATTAAATGCACATTATTCAATAGGAATAAGAATATTACCATTGATGATAATCATTAATCAATATTACTATTATACCATATCACTATACTGGTACAAGTACATTTATAAATTTACTATAAAAATATTTATGTCACCATTAATTCACTACAAAAAGTACCCCCCTTTCAAGAACCTACCAGACCATATGTCCTAAAATATGAGACATTATTGATGTTGTCTTTATAATCAAGAAAATAACAATATTGATTATTGTACTGATTAGATTCGACAGCATTTATTTATACTTATTAATATTGTTAAAAAAAATAAGTATTATCTATAATAAAATCCAATACATTATTATAAAAACAAATTGATAAAATAGGTAAGTATATGTGCAATCAGTTAAAAAATAATGGGTAAACAATGTCTCATAGATAGCTTTGCCACTGGATTGTATTATATTATTGTATAAGAGCAACAATTTTTCGTAGTCATAAAAAGTGAAAAAATGATAACATATTTTGAAGGAACTTATACACTATTGGATATAGATATATCTAAATAACCTCATTTTAAATTAATTATAGTCTTCTTTGGGGTATGTCGGCCATTAAGATTATCCAGTCACACATCCAAATCCCCAACCTTAAATATCAATATTGAAATAAAAATAAATCTAAAATGGATAGAAAATTAATTTAAAAGTAAAATCTTAATAATTAATTATTATTATCTATATAAACTTTGTTTTCTATAATACAGTAATATTAATATTGTGCAATATTACAATATCATAAGAACCACAAGCAGTGGTGCTAGAATGATTTTTGAACTGTAGTGGCTAAAGATATGTTCAAAATTTTTATCAAAATCGAAATTAGTAACTTAAATATTTTAGGAATAACTAAATCCTAAGTATTTTTGCAATGGGAGCAATTTCCTTCATTGTGCTCTAACGATGAAGTCTTTATTGTGGCAAATGTATTCCCGTACAAATATAAATTGTATAGGTAAGTACTAAGACATTAAGTAATAAGTATATTAGTAATATAAATTCGAGTAGATCACTGAGAGAATGTGCTGGATTTGTACGTGATTGTGTAATTGTGTGCATATGTGTATAGAATTTTATGTGCAATTTAAAGATGAGTGGAAGATTATTTCTGTCAAGTTTTTGCTTGATAGAGTAGTATAATTAAGATACATTTCACTTTTATTAAACTTCTATAAGTAATTTTCAGAGTTTACACAAATGTAATAAGTTGAAATGATATTATTTATTTTCGGCATACAATTTCATTTTTTTTAATATATCTAATCAATAAATTATTACATCTAATATCTAATTACTTATCTTCAGTCTGATTTATACATTATGATTATATATTTCCAATTCATCTCCTTAAACATATCATCATTACTTTATTATATATTTATATAATTATTAATCATGCAAAAATTACAGATTCTAATTTAATATATTTTTGGAAAATTTTTTATCAATTTTAAAATAAAAAATTATTTTTTTCATTTCAGTATTTAATATTATAAAAGTTAATAATTATTATAATTATAATTATATTTAATTACTAGGATCTTGAAATTCTGATTTAATATTTGGTTGTGAAATATATATGGTTTTGTTATTTGATGGATTCTGAAAAATAAAATATTAGTAAAATGATAATCTGATTAAATCTTAATAACTTACTTGTGAAATTATAGGTCGTTGAGACATGAGAACATATTTTTGAGAAGTTCCAACACTGCTTGTAGTTGTAGGTAGTGGTCGACCTACAGCTGTTCTAGTTTGAGTATCTATAAAGAATATAAAGAGTATAATATAATTAAAGTTTTATTAATCAAAATTTTACTTGTTTGGGTTATAGATAGATTGCTTGAACTTTGAGTAGGTAACATTACGCGAGATTTACATACAGCAGCGTGTAATTGTATACCAATTGATCCAAATTCTTTTTTATACTCATCTAAATTGTCTGGTGGTAGATGTGTAGTTTTTAACACAGGAGTTAGTATTTTCTAAAATCAAATAAATATATACATATTTAAAAATTATTTGTATTAAAAATCAAATTTTATATTACACAAAGTAAATGTTTAATTTGGTTTCCAGATATTCTATCAACATTATTTTGTGTTATTTCTGGTGAATCAAGTCTGTCTGATATCATGTGCACTCTAGGAATAACAAAAACTTTTATTGTTTCTGTACCTAATTCAGCCAAACCTACAAATATAAAAAAGAAAATAATAATAATTTAATTATGAAAAATTAATTTGTTTTTACCTTCAAGTGCACCATATACTGATGGCAGAGCAGTTTTGTCTGAATTAGTAGCATTGGTAAAAACTCTAGTAATTCGAGTTTGTACATTATTAGTTGGTGTATTAAATGTTTTACAAATCTGTGCCATCAAACGTGAGGCAAAATCGCGTAAAGCCCAATGGTTATCGATTTCTGGTCGCATACATAGTTGTTTACTAACAACACAAGTAACAACAGAAGGAATGATTTCATGTAACTGTAATGTATTTTGATAATTAATATGAGTTAAAGAATATTTCCTAACACAAACAATAATTTGTCTTAAACATAACTCACATATTTCTCCAAATAAAGTGCTGGATTATCTAATAATGCTTTGACCATTCTCATTAAATAAATAAGTAATGCTAAATTATTTTGAACAACATTTACTTTTACTCCTTCAGCAATAAATGTACACATTCGAGGTAGCATTTCGTGTAGGCCAGGATCAGATGCTAAACTTTGTAAAGCTTCCTACAAAAATTAAATATTTTATTTAATTAAATTTATGTTTATGTTAAGTAATTTCAATTTTATAAAAAAACATTTTTTTTTTTTTTGTATTTGATAAGTTTATATATATATATATACTCATAAATATATATCATAACAAGTATATTAAATTACATACCGCTCGTCGAGCTTCGTCTGATCCAACACAAGCTTCTGTGATTTCTTTATAATAAAGTTGTTGTTCAACTGACAGTTCATGTGTTGCTAACTGTTTAACATGAACTGTTTCAACATTTCGTAATTTTTGAGCTTTTCTAATAAAATTAATCAATTTCAATATAAATTATAAATATAAATTATATGAATTAAATATGCTACCCAGTAGATGGTCGTCCAGAAACTTCTTTATCGATGGGTTTTTTTAATTTGTTTAAAGGATCTACACATTCAAGTTTTTGAATATCTTTAGATACAGATGGTGGGTTTTCTGGTACAGATGGTTGAACTCCATCAATGGCAAGCCAATGACCTAAATTGGAATTAAATTAAGTAATTCTAAAATAGTTAATAACAATTATGTTATACTTAACATATCAACTAACATCGGACGCTGATTTCTAAAGGTAATTTAGCTAAAGGAGCATTAACAAATTCAATAAGATCAATGTCTTTGTCATCAATGAAATGTAATTCACGCCCACCACCTGATGCATATCTAAATGGTATATGTTCTTTTGAGTGAAAACCGTATATGGGCTGAAAATAAAATAATTATATTATACAATTTAGAATAATAGAATACAAAAAACATCTATATAGTGGTTTATATAATTTATATGTATTAAATTTTTATAAATATAAATATTTAGGAAGTTTCTTGTTACTTACTTCAATACCAAATACTTTTAAAGCATTATCAATATCTGACGGTAGTAATTTGCATCTTTTTGAATGCATCATAAACTTTTTGCTTTCCTAAAAACAAGATCAAAGAATAATTGTTTTGTTTTATTATATTATCTTACACTAACTCATCAAAATCATAACTAATAATATAATCAATGATAACGACATAATTTAACAGTCACTTATGAATGAATTTAATTCAAACCTTGTTTAACAATTGTTACAAATGTTACAAATTGACAAATTTACTTGTTTACAAATTGTTTAACATCAACAAATTATAATTTATGTATTAGCAAAAATATGAGAAAATATTAATCGAATTTGAAAAAATGATTAAAAAAAATGGTTATGAATCTGTGATTATAGTAGTTGCTAAATAATTATTATTTATCTCAATTAATAAATTTTTATAAAATAATTATAAAAATAATACAGTAGTTACTTACTAACATAAGACATATTATATTATACAATATATATGTTGTGTTATATAAATAACTATATTATGAAATATAAAAATAATATAAATATTCACTTGTAACACTAATTTCAGACGATAAGTTGCAGAATCGGATATTTCTTTAGCAGCATCATCAGATAAATTACCAATACCGACGCTTTCCGCAATAACTTTTAAGGATTCGCTAGGCAATGTTGATCCATAATTAATCTCAATTTCTCCCATTTTAATAATAAATTAATAAGTGTGAACACTAAGTAAGAATGTTAAATATTTAAATGTAAAAACTATAAAGCCGTTTTAATATTTAACTTCCCAGATATTAAAACAACCGTATTAATATTTTATATTTTTTGTAATAAAAAAAATAAAAACATGTATATTAAATACTATAAATGTCATTTATAGTATTTGTGTATATTTTAATATTGTGTACCTCAACTTCAGCAGTTTAGGTTTAGGATTTATATAATGAACTTATTTTCTGATTTTGTAAACAACAATAATTGTTTGATACTTGATAATGATAAGATTTTTGATAAAATTATAATACGCCGTATTAGCACGGATAACATAAAATTTATATTAATTTTATGTTGTCTGTGGTATTAGTCAGTCTAGGAGATTATATATAACCGGGATCCAAACAAGTTCAATTCCTTATACTTAATACACACGTATTCTTTTTAAATTAATTTTTTATTTAAAATACTAAGATTTAAATAATAAACTATGAATATTTGATGACATAAAGACATCATGATTATTATTTAGCATTGATAGTATCAAATTATATACGAAAATTTAAATTAACCATAAAAATAGAATTGGCGGGAAAATACTTTTACGACTAATTTGTCAATTTTATTATATTATTATTAATAAATGTTTATTAACTTATTGCCTAAAAAAATAAAAATTTATTTAAATTTTCTTTACGGGTATTATATATTATAATTAATTAAAAATTAGATTTATAAGAAATGCATTGTTGGGCATTTAATTGTAATCACTGCAGTGAAAAAAATAATTGTAGTTTTTTCAATTTCTTACCTTGTATTGATATTTGTTTTTGAATAATTAGTAAATACCTAATTAAATAAACAATTATTTATTATTTAATTTCTTTTTTTAAAGTACTATTCAAAAACCAGAAATTACCTCTAGTATATTAGAAGCAGAAAATTATTTTTAGTATTTATATATAAAGACTACCATTCAATTTTCTCGCCAAATTTTATATGTTATATTTAAATTGTATTATATTATTTTAACTAAAATAATGTGAAAATATTTTATAGATACTAATATACTATTCACATCTGATTATGTAAAATAATTTTAAGTTAGTGTGTCGTGTAATTTTTATCGTATTATGTGTGTTAAATATATTTCACAATATAATTTAGAAATTTATTTAGTATTTATAATAATTTTACTTTACAAATTCCTCCAAATACTAAAAAACTGATAATAGGAATTTTATTATAGATCATTAATTACAATTATTGGTTTTAATCATGAATTAAGATAATGACTATCTTAATTACGGTTTAAGATATACAGGTTACGGAACGCTGAATAGAAAACGAATTGAAAAATGAAGCTCAAAGTATCTTATTAAAATGCAGCTGATTAACACAGGAAGACATGTCTCTAGCGCTCCAGTGCCAAAACAATATACTATTATCACATAATTTAGAATATTGTAATAAACTATAAATATTAAATATAATAATATAATATTTAATTATACTTATTACCTTATGTATTTTATTATGCGAATAGTTTTTTTTTAACATTAAATCTCAAATTTATAATATTGTAAATACCTATACCATTTTATTAAATATATGCACATTTTATTATATATGACTTATTTTTTAATATTAATTAATTTTTGATCATTTGAAATTTAAATATGGTTTCAAATAAATGTTGTGTTCCTGGTTGCTCTCAGAGTAATACAACTAAATTTGGAGTACCTAAAAATTTATATCAAGTTAATTATTATTTCAATATTTTACTTATATTTACCTATAAATCACAAATGTTTAATATATATTAAAAATAAAAAAGATGAGCTGATACTCCTGCCACACAGGATACAGGTGTGCGAATCATAGCGTTTAATTTTAATTAGAATTTGAATGCAATGATAAACCATAATTATATTTATTATTTACGAGTATAAACTATAAATATTCCTTTTTGTTTTTATTAGAAAAAGTTAATTACTTATTAACTTTATTATTAAATTTACCACTGGAGCGCTAGGTGTACGCCTCTCATGACTGTAATCAAAGAGATACTTTGTGTTTCAAAATATTTAACTACGTTTCGTAACCTGTATATCTTAAACCGTGATTCAGGATTGTCTATTGTAAATTTGTAATAGAACACGCATGCGCAAAAGTTAACTTAAAAACCGTAGATGATGGACACAACACACAAATACACAATGCGTTTCACGATTAATATAGGTTAGTGGCTCCATTGTCCTTTCATTGTGTATGTGATCTAAGCGTAATATACGAAATACGAAAACCGTAGCACATATATTTGTTAAATTACCAATAGGATGTAGTATTGAATTGCTGTTTATTGGTATTATTTACATAATATTATTGTGATTAATGATTGTACCTTTTAAAATTTGTATACAGAATTAATATTAAAAAATTTAAAAAATATATTTTACTTAGGTCAATAACTATTATAGGCATTTTATTAAAATTTATTATAATTTTTTTATACGTTTTTAGCCTAAATATTATTTTTAATTTATTATCGATGGTGATGGTTGTATACTTAATATTGCCCGAAGATTTCATATAGATTTTATATAATTAACAATTGAATTGATTAATAAAACATATTTATTTGTTAAAATTTATTATTGTTCAACTTTGAAAATTATTAAGATTAAAAGAAAAATAGTAACAGTAAGTTTATCAATATTATTATGGTACATTTAATATACAATATGTTCCTACCACCCTTCCTGACATCATATATGACGGTAAGCATTATAACATACAATGATTATGCTTATGCATTATAATTAATATTTAATTGAATTGGCTATTTCAATTTTTTCTTATTAATAGTTTCAATTTTAGTTTTGTGTTGTATAATAATAAATAAATAATTTATTTTCAATCAATAAAAGTTTATTTATTAATTTGTTAAAATTCTATAAAAATACAAAATATTTGTGTATATATAAAAAAAATATACTATATTATATTTTAATATCATTTAAGAGTTTAACTGGTTGGTAACAAAAATGAATCTTGTTTATTACTAGAATATAATTGCAACACCTTAATAGAGAAACATTAGTTGCATTTGTAATCAAAGCCACAATGGAACAAATTGTAGAGTATTGTACATTATTGAATTTTAATATTTATTCTAAATAAAAACTAAATATATTATGATTTATAATTATAGTGGAACGTGATCCTAATAAACGAAAAGTCAAACCACCTAGTAATCCAGAATTAGTAAATTTAGATGATATTGATGGTGAAAGTTCATCTGATAGTGATTTTCGTATCGAAGATCATTATGTTAATAGTGAATCTGATTCTGATAGAGCTTCATATTATACCTTTACAGATGGTTTGTTTATTATTTTAAAATATATTTCAATTGAAATAATGTTTTAATGTACTTATAAGCATTTTTAAAATGCCAGAATAATAATTTATTGTTAATTATAATATAATCTTGTTTATAATATATATTTTTATACTTAAAAAAAGAAAATGAAGAAAATGCTAATAAAGATGACGAAGATGAAATTATGTGTAATGATAGTTTAGATACAGAACAAAGTGTATTAATAACTAATCAAGAAAATTCAAAAAAAGTATAATGTTAATTTTAAACATTAATTTACTATTTAAAAAAATAATATTATATTTTTAGGTTAATTTAAAAGAAATTGTAGATAAAATTCATATATGTAGTATCTGCCTAGGTGATGCTAGTGATGATGTAAATGAGTTAATCGACTGCGATGAATGTGGAATATCAGTTCATGAAGGTAAATATTTAATAATGGAAGTAAGCATGATTAATATCAAATATAATTTAAATTTTTAGGTTGTTACGGTGTGCATGATTTTGGTAGTGTAAGTTCATCAGTTTCATCTTGTTCTATGGAACCATGGTTCTGTGAATCATGTAAAGCTGGTATTGAAAATCCTACTTGTGAATTATGTCCTAATTTTGGTTTGTATATTTGCATATTATATATATATATATATATATATATATATATATTAATAAATTTAAATACTTTATTTAAGGTGGCATATTTAAGGAGACAGATTGTGGGAAATGGGTGCATTTAGTTTGTGCTCTTTATGTACCTGGTATATCATTCGGTGAAGTTACTAGTCTCAGTAAAGTCATGTTATTTGCAAATACCTCACCTCGATGGGGTAATAAAAGTTGTACTTTATGTAAAGATAACAGATTTATGTGCACTGGAGTAACGATTGCATGTGATGCTGGAATGTGTCGATCAAATTTTCATGTTACTTGGTAAAAAAAAATATATAATCAATGTAATTTAAGATGGATTATTATTGTATGTTCTTATTAGGGATGGACCGGTTCCGGTTCTTCGGTTCTGTTATGATAAATTATTGGTACCGATTCTTTTTTTCTTATTTGTAGTCTTACTAGTGTTGCATGATCATTGATTATTGATTGTATGTGATGCAACAAAAAAATGGTACATTTGACAATACTCCTAACCGACCTTAATATTGATAAAGCGATAAATGATAAGAAGTAAAACGTTTTGTTATCTCATCCAATCGAGACAATTTTAGTCTAACACGATTTTTGTGTTTTTATTATAAATGATATTTATATTAATTATTAATTAAAATATCAAAATTAATTTATTAATTTTTAATAATTAACTATCTAATGTATAAATAATATGTGAATAAACTATAATTTATGTAATTTTGATTTTATATTTTTGTATAAACATATATATATATATATATATATATATTACTAAATATAAAATTTCAATTACTGACAATCAGTTAAATTAGGTTTGTATGTAGGTTTTATGCCATAATTCATAAAAGTAAATTATTTTATTATATTAAAAAAAATTAAAAAAAAAAGAACTATTGGTATCGGTATCAGTATTGAGAACTGATAGAATAATTTTTGAACCGAACAAGAACTGGTACCAATCATTTTTTAAGAACCGGCCCGTCCCTAATTCTTATAATTAAGGTTCGGATTTGAAGGCAATATAATCAATAAAAAAAGCATTTAAAATGTAAAAAAAGGCAATAAAAGGCATTTAATTTATATAAAAAAGCAATTTAAAAATTTACTACAAAATTAAATATACTAGTTGGTATTAAAAAAAATTTGACTACCATGTACTTAGATAAGCTGTCTTCAGTAAAACGTTGACGGTTTGGGCACAAAATATTTTTATACATAGAAAAGGACCTTTCTACATCCACCGAAGTTATCGGGGTATATTTCATACATAAATAATATCTAAATTAAGATTACAACTTGTTAAATCGTCTTCAGTATAGTACAGATACTTTTATGTCCATACAAAATACTCAATAAGACGAAAACGGATAGAGTATTCAGCGATATCGATAAATATTGCGAAGAATAAAACCATTTGTACCGAAAATATGTGCCTAAGCTATGTATAAAATTATTAAATCAATTGAAAATTAAACACAAAAAAGGCATTTATTAGTATAAAAGCCAAAAAAAGCAAAAAGGCAAAAAAAAAAAAAAAGATTAGCTGATACTTTTGCCGCACAGGATACAGGTGTGCGAATCATAGCGTTTAATTTTAATTAGAATTTAAATGCAATGATAAACCATTGCATTCGAAAAAATGATTCTGAGTGAAATTCAGTCAGATTATAATTTTCGTTTGAACTAAAAATATCAACTTAAAACAGCTATAAAAAAAAATTGAGATTAGGGATTTTTCTAATATTTTAGTATGATGTTAAGTAATATGTAAGTATACTTCAGATCTAAATACCAAAAATTGTCAATTTTATCAAACATTACATACGTAAAAACGAGAATTTTACGAAATATTCAATGTCCAATATTTTGTAGAAAAATTAACCAAACGGTTCCAAAATTTTACCACATATATATAGTAGCTATGTAAATATTTAACAAATTTTTCAAGTTTCTATCTTTAAAATTGCCCGGGTCATCGTGAAATATTGAAATCGAATTCGTCGAAATTTTATTTTTCGCGAGAAATGCCGTTTTTTCTACTGCTTAAGGTCAATTTTGAGAAATTCGAAAAATTACCTAAATAAAGTACCAACTAGATCTACTTTCCTACCGGAAACATATGCTATTCGTGAAAATCGGAGCATTATTTCTTGTAGAAAAAGTGTAAAACAGAATAAAAACAAACCAAAAAAAATCACACATCATTGTAAAACCAATACATTCTTCGCTTCGCTCAGTATCTAAAATACACCATCGTCTTAGAAATTAAATGAAACAAATTTTTGTATAAAAATTATTTTTCTATTATGATTATTAAAAGAAAGGCTTTTGCCTTCAAATCCGAACCCTACTTATAATATATGAATTATTGAAGTATTTAATTAACAAATAATTTATAAATTTTAATTATTACAAGTCGCTAAATATGTAATTTACATATTTTAAATGTTATTTAATACAAAATTAGTTCATGTAATAAAATAAACCCTATAGTTCTTAAATATAGATTTATTCAGAATTTAAAATTTATAACTTATACAATATTATGTTTTAGCGCTCAACGTGAAGGTAGTTTATCTGAAGCTACTAGTCCTGAAACTGATCAAACAGATCCATTTTATGCTCATTGCAAATTACACGTAGATAAACTTGTTGCAAAGTTAGTATATTAATTTTTTATTTGTGGTAATTTAATTATTATTAATGAAGTCTATAATTAAATTTTTATATTATATATTATAGTTTATACTTTGTTCACTTTTAAAAGATTACTAAGAAATGAATTTGTTTTAATTCCTTTTGGGTCAGATTCTTGCTGCATGCCATCTACAAAGTATATTATGTAATGAATGTAATAGTCTGAGATCTTAAATGTAAATCATTATATTTAAACCTATATATTATAGTTGATTCCAATAATACATGCGTTTTTGGGTGTACAATTTTCTACACACATGTATATTGATACTTCAATGGATATTAAACACTCACATTTCATAATAAACAATGTGCCCACAGTAGCATAATATGTGACCAAAAGCTAAATTATAATGTCTAATAATTCGATTGTAGCTCAATCCATAGTACAGTAGAGCTTCAATAGCCTGGATGAATTCAAACTAAGCATTGTCCAAATTACTGGAGGTTTTTCAAATGACTAAGATTTTTTTCTACCACTGTTTTATTTATTGAACTTTAAATTACATAATAATTACAAAAAAAGTAGTTTATTAACTAAATTATTTCAACGATTTGATATAAAATAAGTTACATGTTTACAAGGGGTCATAGTAACAAACAAAAATAATCACTTAACAAGAAAGAAGAGAACGAATTGATGACTGATAGTCTTTAGTAGGAATAAAAGGTAATAAAGTTAACAAAATTGTATTGTTGATAAAAATATTTCATATATTTAGGTGCCGGGAATTTCAAACAAATTATTTATGTACAAATTGAATTATTTTCTGTTTGGATTATTGAGGTTCTACTGTATATAATTTAAAAAAAGTATTAATCATGGGCAATAATTAATTTTTTAGAAGACTACATTAGGAATTATAAAATATATACTTTATACTATAAAAAAATAATTATTTTGTATATTGTTTAATTTACAAAATTATAAAAAATTGTTTAAGGAGAATAAAAATAGGTCTTGTTTAAAACCAGCATTATAATAGTGTAATTTACCACTATAGATAAAAAAATATATAATAAGCAGGGCTCGCAAGTTCATGCATTTGCATATCAATTTTGCTAAGTCTTCAGTCAATGCTAACTGATATAGAAATTTGTTTCAAACTGATAGTATTCTAAATATGAAATTTTATTTTGCATATATTAGCATATTATTGGTTTTTTGGCAGTAGAAGAAATGAAGAAAAACGGCATTTTACAAGAAAACTGAAATTTCGACGAATTTGATTTCAATATTTGACGATAACTCGGGCAATTTTGAAGTTAGACTTGAATAGTTGAATATTTTATAGGGTGTTCATTTATGTATTATATGTGTACCTATATAGTTCCTATATGTGTGATAAATGTTTAATCAATTGCTACATTATCTGACTGAACTTCGCTCAAAATCGTTTTTCGAATGCATTGGTATATCATTGCATTCAAATTCTAATTAAAATTAAACACTATGATTTGCACACCTGTATCCTATGCGGTAGGAGTATCTGCTCGTCTTTTTATCATTTTAATTACTATATTAATAATTATTTTTGGTATTCTGGCTGATTTTATATGAATTATTGAATAGCAACTTTTAAAATACAAATGTGTAAAATGTACTATGCACACAACGACTAGGTTAGTGTACAATTACTGAAAATCGTCGTTGCTGTGTTAATATATGTGGCGCCAACTGTGCCTAATTATATAGGAATTTACAACAGAAAATTGTTTATTATAGTGTAATATGTGTAAATCGTTTATTGCTAGCTGTCACGGTTTAATTCATGATCCGCATGCCCACATTTAAGTTTACACAAAATACAATATTTTTATGTATTGAAGTATCTAAAGTCAAAATAATAATTTCCTATAACAATTTCTCATTTAGTTGTGATGTGTTATTCGGATTTTTATTTTAATCAATTTATTAAAATATTATTTATATAGTTTCATTTCAATATTATACAATGCTAAAAAAAAAAATCGTCTTCGGCAAGATGATAAAAAAAATTTAATTGAATTTGGCAAAATATATTACCACCGACAACTAATAATATAAATTAAATAATAACAATGTTTTTACTGCATATTTTAGCATTTTTTAGAGCATTATTGCATACATATAAAATCAATTTTTAGTGCATGAACTTGCGAGCCATGATAATAAGAAATTAAAACATTTGTATCAATTGTATTTTCTTATCAGTGGGCTGTATAAGATTAACAGTGGGCCACTATTTTTTTTAGGTATAATCAAATTTATGACTTGTAAAATAGTATGTTTCTAGCAATATAAATTTTTTCTTATATGTACTTTCATAGAATAAAAGATTATATCTTGTTTTTATTAAAATTAAAATTTAAGACTTCTTGTTGTATCTTATATTATTCATTTTATATATAATAAAAGAAAGAGAAAAAGAAATTGGGAAATACTTCAACTAAGAACAAAGCAAATGAAATTATTACGTGAACAACAGTCTTCTGAAAAGTCAGCTACATGGCAACGTAATCAACGAAGACTTGAAAAATTACGATCTAAATATTATCAGATGAAAAAAATCAGTAAACCTGATACAAGTATGTAAATTAATTATTCTTAAATTTATATTTAAATTACACAATTATTATGTTCATAGTGTTTAAATCAAAAGTTCCGCGT
The DNA here is from genome assembly GCA_021307375.1 of Tetraneura akinire. Lineage (NCBI taxonomy): Eukaryota > Metazoa > Arthropoda > Insecta > Hemiptera > Aphididae > Tetraneura > Tetraneura akinire. The sequence continues at coordinate 3,644,144 of JAIUCT010000018.1, read as the reverse complement.
CCCATTACTACTTCAGCTTCAGCATGCCGTGCTCTTTGGCTAAAAGGCAGCTTAATGGGTGTAAATATGACTTCCTCTGAGGCTATTGAAGGGCATATAAAAGCACTGCGTGATGTACCAAAGAAATGGCATATACCTTCTACATTTAGGTTATTTTATCTATTTGATTAAAAAAAAATTATTTTGCTTGCATTATTACCTAATCATAAACTTATTTAATCATTTTTTAGTTTGGAATTTGTAAGTTATTTCTTAGATAGAAATTTAAGATTAACAGATTTAAAAAACCAGCTAAAACATAATATTGATAAAAATAATAAGCTTCATAATGAACAAATAATTGTACAAGAAGAATATAATCAAGTAATATGAATATTTAATAAAAAATATTTATTAATTATATTTAGATTAATTTTATTGTAGGAAGCTAAAAAAAATGAAATTCTTAAACAAAAAATGATGGATAATAAACATATTTTGACCGCATTCCATGATGTGATTATTTTTGGAAATCCTAATGAAAATATTGTACTAAATGTGGAAACATTTAATAGAGAATTTCGAAAAGACATTTCTTCTAGTTAGTTTTAATATTAATTTAAATTTATTTAGTTAAAGTTATATAAGTTTGTGACAATATAAAAATTTAAATATTTCATAGTCTTAATTATGGATAATTTATTTTAGTAACATGTAGTTCCATTTCTACTACAACTTCTTCAAAAACAGATATTGAATTTTCAACAAAACATAATGATAATTCAGGAATCATAGGTAATATATAATATTGTTTATTCGTTATTTTACTTTAATAAGTAATTGTATAATTAATCTTAAATTAGGTTTAAACAATAAATGTGGTATTTGTAAACATACAAATGATCAACATTTGCTTGCGAAATGTGACACATGCCATTTATTCTATCATTTAGGTTGTTTAAATCCACCATTAACAAGAATGCCTAAAAAGACAAAATTATTTGGATGGTAATTGCATTATTTAATTAAATATTTCATAGAACCTTATAATACATTTTGGTGATTATTATTTAGGCAATGCAGTGAATGTGATAACAGTGATTCTAACCCTGAACCAGAACAATTTGATCCAAATGCTCCAAGAAAATTAAGATATGGTGGCAGAGAACGATCTTTATCAGATAGCCATAGATCATCATCTATTGTAAATGATGTATGTATTTTATTTTAAATTCCAACAAAAATTAATCAAACTCATATTTAAGTTGCAGGATATCAATAATTTAATTGAACAGAATAAATTTCCTAGTGCATCAAGTAAATGTTTTTTTTTTTTTTTATTTATAATGTTTTACAATTTTAAATGCTTAATCAAATGTTCACAGTTTTTTGCTTAAAATCACTATTTAAAATTATTTAATTAATGTAACCATTATTAATTTGTCACTTTAAAATATCAAATTCTAGCAGAACTTTAGTATTTATAAATTATTTAACTTTAATATTTATTAGAGAAAAAAAAACATGAGCGACACAGGGAAAGATATTCTCCAGAAATAATAACAAAACGTGTAAAGTCTCGAAAACGTAAACATAAACATCATAGAGTTAACAATACATTAGAATTGGAACCGACTAATGATTTGATTAATGAACCACCTAGACAAGGAATTAAACTATTTGTAAGTTTTAACAAATATTAAAAATTTGTTGATAATAATTTTTACATTTTAATTAGATTAAATCTGTACCAAGTGCTAGTGGTGTTAAAACAACCTCTTCCCAATTACTTATTGCTTCGCCAGTAGATGAAATAAATCAAGCAACTGTAAAAATAAAACATGAGAAAAGTGTTGCACCTCTAAGAATATCCACATCCATGACTGATGTTAAATTAATTCCTAAATGTAGTACTTGTAAAACAAATGGAAATAACACAACTATGGTTCAGTAAGTATTATCATAACTAGGGCTAGGATTTTAATGACATATAAAACCTAAACAAATAATATAATATAACGATAAAAAATGAAGAGAGAGAGATCTATATTAATAAATTAAATAATAAATAATAATACTGTAGGTATATGTTATAACTGAGGGTACCAGCACATTATACCAGCAGGTATTTCTATATAATTGTATGATTTATAACAATCATTTATAATAACATTTTTTGAACGTAATTGAAAATAAAAATTTCAAATTACTCAGATTTAATAATAGTGTGAAAAATGACTTAGAAATTGCTGATGATTAAATCTAATTTGTACTTGAAACATTATATTCTTGAGATCACGAGAAAAAAATGCAAAATCCTCTACTATCATAGTCCTAGAGATAATTCAATATACAATGCAGCCATTACAAGTATAGTCTTTTCCTTAGTCTGGGATTGTACAAGTTTGCTGTGATTTAATACAATCAACATTTGCACAGTAATTTGTTATAAATTATAACAAAAATTATTTTTCACGTGTAATCCTTCATTTATTAGTCCTTCGCGCTAAGGTATTAATATAAACATATTTGTGTGTCATTTAAAAATTCTCATCAGTTTGCAGACACGACTGCCTATTTATTGTAAAACATACAGAATTTCTCAAAAATTAAATAAATATATATTTTTATATTAAAATTATCACAAAATTGTAAAATGTCCAAAGTATATAAAAAAGTTAAGTGTGTACAATACATGTGCTGGATTATTTTCATTTATCACATATACTGCAAAAAAAAAACCCCAATGTATAAGTGTGGCTGAAAGAACATCGATGACGTTTTGGTCATTTTTCAATATTAGCAGAATTACGTCAAAATTATCCAAAAGACTAAAAATTATTTGATGATGGATAGTGTGTTTTTATTAACGTTACACTACAAAATTTTAATTGTGCAATGCGTAGTCAAATGTCATCCAAAATATGATGATTGTAGTTAATCAAATATGTGCAAAATTTAACTTGTTTAATCATGTTGTAAGTATTATAATGTGAATACCTTTACACGAACAATCTTAACCACAGGATTGAATAGCGTGTGAATGTTTTCACTTGAATTAAACATTCCTGTAAAGGCCACATAAAATTATAATAAATTAATAAGTAATGAAGTTTTTATGATTTTAGAAAGGTAATTTAAATTTACAAAATTAAATATTACAAAAATTTTACTTTTATTTATTTTATTATATTAAAGAGCATGTTTTATTTTAATAGATGTGATGAATGTAGTAAAAATTTTCATTTTTGTTGTCTGGATCCTCCAGTAAAAAAATCACCAAAAGTACGAGGATATTCATGGCATTGTGCAGAATGTGATCCAACGGTACATTATATATATTTCTATATTTAGCATTAAATGTATATTTATTTTTAAATAAAAATGAAATATATATTCCAGGATAGTGACTCTTCATAAACCTATTAACCGGCATATTTTTAATATCGATTATACAAATTCAATATTCAGTGATATGATTTATACGCAGTAGTATTATAGTATAATATAAATATAATAGTTAATGCCTGATTGTATTTTAATTTTATTTAATGTATACATAAGGTTTCATTTATATTAAAATTAATTTTTTATTAGTATATTTATTAAGTAATGTAATTTTTTATTTTATTAACAAAATAAATTTTTAGGCATGTAATAATATGTTTTCCTTTGTTTTTATTCATTTACTAAAAAACTAATTGAATAGGTATCTAATTCATAAATGAAATGGAGTGATTTTTGTAGTGACGTAGCGTTCACGTAAGCATTGTAAGCACTGCTTACATTTTAAATCAAAGGAAAAAAAGAGCTGATACTCCTGCCGCACAGGATACAGGTGTGCGGATCATAGCGTTTAATTTTACTTAGAATTTGAATGCAATGATAAACCATTGCATTCGAAAAAACGATTCTGAGCGAAGTTCAGTCAGATTATAATTTTCGTTTGAACTAAAAATATCAACTTAAAATAGCTATAAAAAAAAATTTAGATTAGGGAATTTTCTAATATTTTAGTATGATGTTAATTAATATGTAAGTATACTTCAATAAAATTTTCAGACCTTAATACCAAAAATTGACAATTTTATCAAACATTATATATGTAAAAACGAGAATTTTACGAAATATACAATGTTCAATATTTTATAAAAAAAATTTAAAAAACGGTTCCAAAATTTTACCACATATATATAATAGCTATGTGAACCTTCAAAAAAAATTTCAGGTCTCTATCTTAAAAATTCCCCGAGTTATCGTGAAATATAAAAATTGAATTCGTCAAAATTTCATTTTTCGTGAAAAATGCCGTTTTTTCGTCATTTTTTCGAAGTTTTTTCTACCGCTTATAGTCAATTTTGAGAAATTCGAAAAATGACCTAAATAAAGTACCATCTACATCCACTTTTACATCTGAAACTCGCTATTCGTGAAAATCGAAGCATTATTTCGGGTAGTAAAAGTGTTTTCAGAATATTTATTTATATGTATGGATTCTAAGATTTTCGTTTTCCTAAAAATATCAACTTAATACGGCTATAAAAAAAAATTTTGACAATGGATTTTTCTAATATTTTAGTATGATGTTAAGTAATATGTAAGTATACTTCAGTAAAATTTTCAGACTAAAATACCCAAAATTGACAATTTTATCACACATTATATACGTAAAAACGTGAATTTTACGAAATATTCAAAGTCCTATATTTTGGAGAAAAATTAATGTAACGGTTCCAAAATTATACCACATATATATAGTAGCTATGTGAACATCCAAAAAAAATTTCAGGTCTCTATCTTAAAAATTGCCTGAGTTATCGTGAAGTATAGAAATCGAATTCGTCGAAATTTCATTTTTCGCGAAAAATGCAGTTTTTTCGTCATTTTTTCGCCGTTTTTTCTACCGCATAGCGTCAATTTTGAGAAATTCGAAAAATGACCTAAGTAAAGTACCAACTACGTCCACTTTGCTACCGGAAACATACCCTATTCGTGAAAATCGGAGCATTATTTCGGGTAGTATTTTTGTACACAGACATAAAAAAAAAAAAAAACAAAAAATAATCACACATCATTGTAAAACCAATACATTCTTCGCTTCGCTCAGAATCTAAAAGAAAATTAATCATTCAATTTAAATTTAATAATTTATAAATCATTTCAAAAATTATATTTTAACGTACATATTAACAGTCGGACGACGACTTGGAAACCATACCTTTAGGGTCAATTTTGAGAAATTCGAAAAATGACCTAAATAAAGTACCAACTACTGAACTACATCCACTTTCCTACCGGAAACATATGCTATTCGTGAAAATCTGAGCATTATTTCGGGTAGTAAGAGAGTCTTCATACTTAAAAAAAAAAAAGACATATCATTGTAAAACCAATTCGCTACGTTCAGAATCTAAAATTCAAGATTCGAAGAATTATTACAGAATACATTTACGGCACAGGCCGTATAGGCCGCACCCGTGCGGATGCCTATGACCTCCTGTATTTGCGACAATGCGACATGATCACAATCATAGTAAAATAAATAAGAAGTATGCTCGACTGATAGTAGTGCGCATCGCCTGACGTTAATCTTGGGATAGGCAACAAATAAAAAGTTAAGTGACGTCACGTGTATTTCGTTTGCATTTCGTTTATCGTAGAATACCATCAGGCGTAATTAAATTAATTTTACTATGATTATTACGACCAAAGTAATATTGCATTATTTTTACCTTCGGTTATCATGGGGAAATCGATGTGAACCGAATGCACGAATACATGATGCACAAAAAGTCAAGCCGATGCACATGCGCAAACTAGGACGAAACACGGTATCGGGTCGAGCATACTTCTTATTTATTTTACTATGATCACAATCATAACTGTTTCGGCAAAATCAATATAGCGATTAGCGAACAAATAAATTATGAACAAACGTTTGTGGTCATTGATAAAATGTTTGACAAACGTTCGACAAACAAAGTTTGCCCAGATGTTTGTTAGGTCGTTAGGTGTGGACTGTGGATCATGAATTAAGATAGTATGGATACCCAACATGCTAGAAAATACGTAATACCAAAGTGACTACAAAATTGAATCCAAATAACAGCTGACATGTGCGGAAAACCAACGTTAGCGCTGCTAGTGTCCTAATGCAGTACTAAAATGCTACGGACCGGCTATGCTAAATTTAGCACTTCAATAAAAATTGTCATAAATTAATTTCCCGCCATTTACATTAGGAATTAACATGTACGAGTATTTAAATTAATGAAAAATTGCAATTATATTCATGTTCATGTTACACGTGTAGTTCTGGTGTTGGTTTATATTTTGCAATAATTATTTTTAAAATGGCATGTTGTACCTTTTTGTCAAAAGAATACGAGAAGTACCTTTGGTGTACCTAAAGATTTTAATATTTTTAAAAAACTGGATCATTAAAAACATTTGAAAACACGTAAATGAATTTTAAATGAATATTAGTTTAAAACTTGAATGTCAAGAACATTAAATAGATATGTTAACTAATATTTTTACATATTATATTACAATGAGAATGAGGCAGCATACTTATATGCTAAACCAAAATATGTAAAAAAAAAATAAAATCAAAAAAAAATAAAATCAAAAAAAAATTATCAAAATTAGTTACTTCTTAAATAAAATAAATATAATATAGTTAAATATTCTTGTAACACTTACCTCTTCTACTTATACATCCTGTTTTTAAAAACTATAAAGTAACATAATAAAATAATATATTTTATTTAATATTATTATTCAATTATCTGTTATTAAATACAAAAACAAAAATATAAATTGTTATACCTCAACTTTAACGATCTAAATTATATACCTATTTAAATAATTCAAATTTAAAGTAATAAAACTTATAAAATTAACTCTACTTTTCAAAAACTCAACACTTTAAATTACGGTTATTCTTATCGTGTATAGTGTATAGGTACAGTAGATAATGGCATGTACAATGATTTCATATTTTCCCGTTTGGAGCGCTAGTGCATGTTTTCCGCAGTATAGAGAGTCAATTTAGTAGTCACTTTTCACACTCAAGTTGGGTATCCATACTATCTTCATTCATGCTGTGGATGCAGCTTTAGAATAAAATATTTTGTGTAACATTTCAAAAAGTATCGGTTAGGTTACCCCGGGACGCAATTCACCTTCTTCACCATTTCGGACCACTTTTATAACGGGCTGCCATAATTAATAAATAATAAATGCCAGAGTTTGATCTCCTTATCTCTAGTCTTCATGTCACAGCATAGATCGCAGATATATAGAATAAATTATAAATATAAATTATATTATAAATTTATTATATATATCTGTGTCCATGTGTCTCAGATAAAGAAACTGATAAAGAAAATTCTGTTATCTTTATACTTAGTTTTTCGCTTGACAAAAATACAAAATATTTTGTTATGGTTCTTCGGGATGTAATGGTGTATGCAGTATTCAGACTCTTCTTTTTTGTTTATATTTATATTTATAAATTCTGAATAATAACAAAAATAATATTATAATTTATAGAGCATATTTTTTTTAATAAATTAAATATATTTGTTCGTGGTTCATATATTTAATATTTATTTTGAGTTTTGCCAAATAATATGTTCAAGTTGTTTTCTTCAGTAGCTATAAATCAAAGTGCATTAATAGGTCCTTTGAGAAGTTTATCGACATGCGGAGGACCATTGTTGTTTCGTTCATCCATACCACTATTTGCCGAGCCATTAAAAAGGAAGAAACGTTTGGATCCACAAATATTGAAAGCCAGGGAAGATAGAAAACGTAGAAAAATTGAAAAAGCTATTCGAAAATTAGAGAAGGTAAATTCGATGTTATTGATTCACATATATATTATGGATTGTAGGGTTGTAGATGCAGACAATATTAGTCACTAATGTGTAAGTAGTATAAAATTATGAAATTTATTTAATTCATGTTAAAGTACAAAATAAATTTATAAAAATTATTTTTGTTACATAAATACATAATATTAAACACTATGTTTATATGTTTATCATTTATATTTTTACCAAACAATAATTTTAGATTTTGAGCAAAATGAAAAATAGAAAGACATAGAGACTGATAAATGTAAAAAAATTTAATCAATTCATATATTTTGTGATGAACTTCACTCAAAATTGTATTACCGAATTAAAATTCAACACTATCCTTTTTACACCTGTATCCCTCCTACAGTAGTATCAGCTCTTTTTTTTATAATTATAATTATTAAATGTTTTGCCTTCCGAGAGTTTGACTACTTTAGTAAATATTACAGAATCAATAAATTTGACTATATATAATATATTTACAATTAAATTTTGTAAATCAGTTAGGTAGTTATAATTATTTATTTTCTCAATGTATTTACATTGTGCAGTTATTTATAATATTAAAAAAATGAGCTGATACTATTGTTGATAGAGTACACGTGTGGAAAAGGTATTTTGATTAAAATTTAAATATAGTTATAAATCATCACATTTGAAAAAAAAATTCTGAGCGAAGTGACAAAATTCAGTCGGATCTGACAGCATGTATATGCGACATGCCTATAAGAATAGAGGCCTATGATCTATATCATTTTTCAAATAAAAAAAAATATATAAAGTACCTAATTGCATATAACAATTATTTTTCCACTTTCTATAATATATAATATTATATTATACTTCAAGCACATCATAGTATCACACATTAACTAATAAAATAATAATATAATAATTATTGAAATTTCAGTGTAGATTATCCATTAGAGCAATAAAATGTTATAGTCGGGCTCATAAAAAGTGAGCACTCTAAACAGCAATCCATGGCCATTTTAAATAAGTGATTACTAAAAAATCTACAAACATTAGAATGATAATTTTTACCTTATCTTGAAGGGATACGGGAAAGACTCGGCCCAGTGTAGTGGAAATGGACTTAAACATTACAAAACGTAAATTCCATAGATAAAGAAACTACTGGTTTCGACAATATTTTAATTCCGCCCATTGGCAGCCGTCGCTCACTTTTTATAGAGCTTTTTATAGTAGTTATACTTATATAGAACTGAAGTTAAAATTTGTTAGAATATAAATTACAATAAAAATATTATTACTCTCTGTAAAACTATTCATAAGTAATGTACTGTTGATACTTTTTGTATCGTGTAATTTTATTAAATTGTTATATTAAAAATATATAATTTGTTTTATAAATAATTTAATAATTATTAATATTATTTATATTTTAGGTGTCCAAAACATTAAAACCCATTGATGAGGTTGAATTGATGGCATCATTATCTATCGAATTAAATAGTCGTAAAAGACCAGTTGTAACACATGACAATAATAAGCTTGAAGATCGGATATTAACAGGAAAGGTATGGGCAAAATATAAACACGATGAACACTATTTCAATCTTCAGGTTATTAGTGATTTAGAGTATTCCCAACAACGAGCATTAAATGAATTACGTGAAGTTTCTGAAAGTCTATATTTAGCAGCTATTGAGTTAGACGAGTCATTTTTACCATATGAATTAACTGGACCAGTAGAAACACCCCCAATTGAAAATTATCAAAGTCCAGATGGAGAATATATTGATATTTCAAAAAAATGGGATTAAATAATGATCCCGTTAAATTATGTTTAACATAATTTATACATACCGGAATAAATAGATTTTGTTAAAATTAAAAAATATACTGAAAATTATTAATCATTGGCTATTTAAATTGTTTATATATTAATTCAATACCTATTATTCATTTAAATACTGAGACTCTTTAAGGTGGTTCTCGCGAATCTTGTAATTGACGAATATATATAAATATTAAAATAATCATCAATATACACAAATAGTCAATTATACCATTCCCATTAATTGTTACCTATATATAACTAAAACCAATGATTCACAATCGTCACACAATTAGGCATCAGTAATTTATTTTATACTGATATTTTAAATATTTTGAAAATTTATCTTTAATTTATACATATAGTAAAATAGTTATTATAATCACATAATGTACTCTATACCAGATATAAAATGTCAGCATGTAACTACAATACATGGATACATTTATAATAAGTATTAAATTTATATTTATATGTTTCAATAACGTATATGTAAAATAATATGCCATTATAGTTTATTTTTTATATTTATTTAAATTACTTAACAACTTGGCTGCCATGGTATTTTTCTGATACTTCCCTTCCCTGCCACAAGATTCTATTTGAGATCTCAGACTTAAAAATTGTTCACTCTTTATAGCACTCATTTATGAGGATGTTTTCAGTACAGTTAAATTCTACAGTGAGCAACTATACGTCCTTCTTTTTAGCATCAAGAATAAAAAACTAATTTTTTTGTAGGAGCTATTTTGAAATTTGTTTTTTTACTACATAAATATCATTTATTAACATTTAACGTGAAGTGAATATATTTTGTGGTATGTGTGTGCATAATAAATAATATATTATTATTATTTTTTTGATAAATTGTTTATTGATAACTACATAACTATATTAAAATATTTTTGACATCCCATATGGGATCTCACACGTAGAGATATTTTCAATTGTCATAAAAATCAAAAAATTATTCCTGAATGCCACGAGATCTTAAAAATGAGTTTTAATTTATTAGTAATAGTTTAAAAATTTTACAAAATTTTTATAGTACTAAATTTATGAAAAAATTGTTATATTAAAATATTTTGATATCCCATATTCCCATATGGAATCTCACATGTAGAGATATTTTCATAACAATCAAAAAATTAATCCAAAATGTCACGATATCCTAAAAAGGATTTCACCTTCTAAAAATACAAAACCTAGTAAAAATTATTAATTTACATGCCATTAATACATGTGTAAAGATAAAAATACTAAATTCAAAAAAAAAGTACCGTATTACTTTAGGGAAGTTTATGCTAAAAACCCGTGGCAAGGAAGCAAAGAGTCTTATGGCAGCCAAGTTGTTAAGGTTAAAAAAAAAAGACAAGAAAAATGTTGATAACATTTTAACAGAACACTGTATTGTTAAATAACAAAATTATAAATCATTACGTACAATTTAAATAAAAATAAATAAATAATTTATAACAAATAACAAAATGTATTCTTTTAATATGCCTATATTAAAAAAATACCTATAGACTAGATATAATATAATTAATTAAATGACTTGAATTAAATTAAATTATTGTACTTGGAACAATATACCCATCTAACCAATATATCTCTTAAAATGAAATGTATTTTTATATTAATTTAAAATTAAATAAAAATAATTTTCTATATATTTTATTTGGTTTGAAGATAAAACCAATTTTATAGGTGAGTGGAAAACAATTTAAATTTAGTTTAAATTTTAATTATTGATAATATCGCTTTAACTACAGATGCTGCAGCTAAAGAGGCATAAGGCTGCCATTTGTTTTTTGTTGATCCATCTTTATAGTCTGAGATTCCCCTGATTACAGCATATGAATGACAATAATTTCCTACCAGTGATCCCATAACCGAGTCAAATTCAGAATCCATAGCCAATAGCTTATACTCTGCAGCAAATTTTTGCCTCAACAACTCATTGGATATAGCATGTTGACCACCACCAATAGGACCAACATGTATTCTTGTTCCTCTAAAATGATATATTATGCAAGGTAATAATTAAAAAACTATTAATTAATAATAGTAAATATTAATTAAGTTAATAATTACAAATTATCATTGCTTCGATTTGAAATTGGATGAGTGATTTCAATTAATTCTGTTCCTCCTATGTACATTTGAAGTTTATCAGAACCTGCTGGTGGTCGATTGAAATCAGACTCGTTTTCTGTCTTTTGAGCTTCAATAGTCTTTAAACCTTCACTCAAGTATACATCCCACAAAGGCTTTTTATTTATTGATTTTACCTGTTATAGTTAAATATCATACTTTGATTCTCTGATCATACATTTTTACTTACTTCTGTTTGTAATTTCATTGCAGCTATTTGTATATCATAAGTTTTTGGACTGTATTGATGACAATGAAATGTAACGTTTCCATTTTCAGTAAAAACATTTTCGCAGTACGTATAAACAGCCCTATATAATTATTACCCATTTCTTTAGTTATATTCTGTTATTTAAATTAATTAATAGTTTTATTTATATAATATTGATTGCCATACTTTTGACTATTTCCATAATGAGAAACTACTACATCTCCTAATTTTACATGTTTGTCATAATTTGTATAATGTGGTATACCACCTCCAACACCACATATAAATACATGTTCAACTTTTTGAAAGGTTCCTGAAAAATGTATTTATTAAAATCAAAGCACTATATTTTTTAATGATGATGATAATATAATCTATCAACCTAACAAGCGAGTTATTGTGTTGCCTGCAGCTGTTGTAGCTTCTCGACTTAAACCCAACACAGGAAGTTTAGTACAGACTACACTGTGGTTTCCCATTTTTCCTATTGTATAAACATTTGATTCACCTAAAACAAATTAAATTTGATAATATTAATCTTCAAACTATTATTTATATAGGTATAAAGGTATAATGAGAGTGTGTAATATTTTTAATTCTTGATACAATTATTATTTTACATGAATATAATTAAACTGATTTATTATTTATATGTATAATAATATATGTTAAAAATTACAGTACTTTTATACATTTAAATTTAGTTTATAAAATAAAAAAATACTGGTTATACCTATA